>JAHZMZ010001126.1:0-13051 GCA_027743805.1 Lepidocyrtoides sp. E14 | reverse complement strand
AATAGATTTAGCTAAACATGTAGACGGGGAAGTTATCTCTGCAGATTCTATGCAGGTAAACTTTACGTAAATCATGGAATGTATGTATGCATTTTTTCCTGTAAATATAGGCAACTGTTTTTTCAGCATTGAAGTTAAATGACAGCGATAACTGATAGCCAAGAAAAATTACCTAATTATTTTAAATAATTTTTATGTTGTTGGGTTTTTTTGGCAACAGGTATATAACGGACTGGATATTTTAACAAATAAAGCAACAGAAGAGGAAATGCAGGGTATTCCACACCACATGATCAGTGTTGTGAATCGTGCGGAGAAATTTGACGTTGTGAAATTTCGTGACATGTCCCTTCCAATTGTGAGTAGTTATCTATGATTTCCAAGAGTTTTGATTAATAGTGTATAATACCCATTTTGGCGTGGTTTTGCATTTGAACAGGTCCAGGAGATATTGGCTAAGGGAAAGGTGCCTTTCATTGTTGGTGGAACGAATTATTACATAGAAAGTCTTTTATGGAAGGTACTAATGGACGAAAATACCGAGGAACTGGTGTTTGAGGAAAGCAGAAACAATAACAGTTCAAATTTTTTGGCGAAGAAAGCTAGGCTCAATGATGATGATGATGATGCTAACTCGACAACACAATCAGCCATATTGGAATATATGGATAAACTGAAAGGAAACTTTACTGAATCGGACGTAACCCAAAAATGGACTGAAATAGAGTTGCATCAAGCACTGCAGCAGGTTGATCCAAAGAGATCTCTAAAAGTTCACCCGAATGACAAGAGAAAAGTTGTAAGGTCGTTACAGGTATATTTCCGTACTGGTCGTCCTCACAGTGAGCTGATTGAGGAACAATGTTTTGTTGGTAGTGACGATGAGTCTAAGAGTGAATACACTGATCAAAACTCAGCTTCATCTAGTCTAACTGGAAAATTAGGTGGTCCTCTAAGGTTCGAAAATTCATTTTGTTTATGGATACAAGCGGATAGAAGCATTTTGAATAAACGAATTGAAGACAGGGTTGAACAAATGGTGGAACGTGGAATACAGAACGAGTTAAATGAATACGTGGATCAAATAAGAAAAGAGGATAGGTAAGATAATATGTATTTGTGGTGGTTAATTACACTACTTACCGACTATTACTCATAAGCCATAACATTAATATGTCAAATGCATTTTCAGGAAATGGGACTTTGAGCTTGGTCAAATGCAGTCAATCGGAGTAAAAGAATTTTCCTCATACATTCAATTGCCACCAAACGAACGTGAGACAGAAAAAGGTCAAAAACTGTTTAGGGAAGGACTGGAGCGTCTTAAAATCGTTACAAAGCAGTACGCAAAACGGCAAGTTCAATGGATGACACAACGATTTTTAAAATCCGCGAGAAGACAGACACCTCCTGTGTATGGATTAGATGGAAGTCAAACGGATGATGCCACTTGGTTGAAAAACGTTACAATTCCAGCCAAAGAAATTTTGGAAGCTTATTTGCAGGGAAATACAGATTTACCGTTTCTAAAAGAAAAACGCGTAGAGGAAACATTAGAAGAAAATGAGGTTGACTTTGTATCACGCAAGTGTGACGCATGTAATAAGATTATGTTGGGTAGTGTACAGTGGAAGGAACATACAAAATCATCTAAACACTGGAAAATTCTAAAAAAGAAGAAGAAAGAAATTGAAAAATTAACGACAATATTGTCAAACCGCGCATCTGTTTTGCAGGAACAACATACAACTTAATTTAATATTTTTAAACCGAAAATTTTTATATTTAAAGTCACTTAATCGAAACCAAATATTATAAAATGTCAAAACAAATATTTTATATTTATATTTATATTTAATTTTAATGTCATCAAATAAAGTTTAAAATTGCAAAACTGCATAAACCATATTCTGTTGCATTTGACAAATATGCATCTGCTGTCGTATTTTTGTGCAATTGAAATCTCTTCATGATTGTTTCATTAAGCTCGGTACAATACACAGAGATATATCACAGAGACGGTAGAACACGTATGCATATCCGTCCCATCATAGGAAAAGATTTTTGTCGCCTTCAAATATGACATCCATCATAATATATCGTGTCCTCCTAAAATGTGTAGTGTCTCAATGCAAATTCAATCAAAAGCGTCTTTATATAGTAATGGATGACAGTATAAATCAATAAAAATTAATTACCTCATTTATTCTATACTCACTCCATTAAACACTTTTGGTTTTATAAAGCCCGTCGCGTGCTCCATCTTTACCTTGTCCTATGATGTCTCATCTTTGCTTATTTACTACTCACCTTTGGGCATCACCATTGTAGTACAAGTGCACAACAACTCTTGTAATTGTTTATGTGGTACTTCTTTTTGATTCATTGCTATTCAAGAGAGAGTCGCAACAACTCACAGTGACACTTTTTTTGATCCCTCCTCATTTTCATTTGCACTTTTTGACATCAAATCATATGAAAAGGATTAAAAATTGTGTTAATTGAAATTGGACGAGCAATCAAATACTATATCCTCGTATTTCTAGCTGTTTGCAATGTTAAATGCATTAGCGTTTGTAAGTCAAAGTATAACTCTTTAGAGGTCGAGGTGGCTTAGACAAGTTTATGTAATAATAAAAATGATATATTTACGCTGTAATTCGAGAAGCGCAGTAGATTACTTTTTTTTCACTCCTCTTAGAGAAGTCCTCTAGTTTTTAGCACTAGACATTATTTTTGAGCACATGTCATTTGCCACGACAAGTACCTTATGCCACTTGCCACCTCAAAAAAGTGTGAAGACAAAAGACATGTCCAATTTAAAGTGATCAAAGTGCTACCCACTTAAAGATCGCATCATCGCCACCTAATCCAACTTCTCAATCAATTTGCACCATTAAAGCAAGTCAAAAACGCACATGTTTAATTATAATATGAGAAGGTCAAATTGGTTGGCAAAAACATCCACTGTACCCCTGTGTGCGCTGTGCGGCTGTGCGTACACTTTAAGGGTACTGTTTCCATAAAGGGTGTTGTGAATGAATCAATCGATTGTTTACTAAGCTATGATTACAGGTAACCCAACGAACTGACTGACACCAAATGCCATGTTATTATGGCGTTGTTGTGATTAGTATTCATGTGCGAATGGGGAATTGAGAATATATGCTATTTCACACTTTTTACATTCACAAGAAAACTATAATATTTCATAACTGTCTCGTTCCCCTCTCATCAATTTATTATGCAAATCTCTCACTCACTGACAAGAGTTTTGTTGTGAAAAATAATGCATGTTGTGGTCAGTTAGTTGAGTACGTCAGTCAATAATACCAATTTTATTATACTTCTTTGATATCTACACAGTAAATGGGTATCTGGTGATATCTGTGATGATGAGATGTTGATAAGGATAACTGTATTGACGTTGTCTTTGTTGCTCTTTCTATGAGTTTGTATAATCATTATTGCTGAGGTAAGACAACTTGTCTAATACAAGTTATATAAGCGAAAAGTTTCAAAGAGCTATGATTTCTTTTTCTGACTCCCACCAAATATGCAAAATTGATGCCCTTTCAGATACCTAAGATGTGTAGACAGACAGTTTTTCAAAAAAGCACCTTTACCTTCGCTTGCTCTTTTAATCGTACTTCATATCAATTTTCATGTTGGCACTACTATGAGTTTACACCTGAAGTAACTAGCAAAATTTTTTTTAAACTTTATGACTGCGTCATTTATTATTATGAAAATTGTCTTCAGTATATCAGCCGAGGTGTCACATAGGTGAAAGACGTCCTGATTACAATACTGCTACTTCACTTTTGTCCTTATATTTGCGTCAATTTTTAGCTTGCCTATCATCATTTTATTTAATCCTTTTTAAACTTCTCAACAAGTGCATAATATTACAAAAGGAATACTTAAAAAATATTAATAGCGACATTAAATACTATATTTGAATGAATTGAAAGGGCCAAGGGAAACCCATTTATTGTACCAGTGAATTTTTCTTGTGACGGGAACCTAAATATTTGGAGTCTGTAATGATTCATCTATCACTGCGCTGGCCGTTCACTCGATTTAAAATGTTACTGACATTAAATTTCCACTTTTTAAGCATATATGTAAAGCATGATATTTCAGGCGAAGGAAAAATGATATGTACACCTTGTGCTCTTCAATCCTGATAGCTGACCCTCTTTTGAAATTTCAACAAGTGCATAATATTACAAAAGGAATACTTAAAAAATATTAATAGCGACATTAAATACTATATTTGAATGGATTGAAAGGGCCATGGAAAACCCATTTATCGTACCACCAGTGAATTTTTCTTGTGACGGGAACCTAAATATTTGGAGTCTGTAATGATTCATCAATCATTGTGCTGGCCGTTCACTCGATTTAAAATGTTACTGACATTAAATTTCCACTTTTTAAGCATATGTAAAGTATGATATTTCAGGCGAAGGAAAAATGATATGTACACCTTGTGCTCTTCAATCCTGATAGCTGACCCTCTTTTGAAATTCTCACAAGTCACAAATACAAGGACTGCATTCAATAATAAACACCTCGGAATATTGCTGACACTGACATGCCACGGTTTTATATAACCCATACATATTGCCAAAATTTCCCAGCAGTAGAAAAGCAAAGAGTGGAAACAAAAGGGGCGTCATTCCCGTAAGGCGACTTTTAGTTTTCCAGGCGTGATGATAATATATGATTTCAAGTCAAGTGATTAGACAAAATAACATGAACACACCTGTAGTTTACCTATCATCACTAGTCACTACATACACACCAAGCAATTATTACGCACTTGGCAAAACAGTTGTTTTTTTCTAGCAAAAATTGATTTATTACTTTCAGGTAGTCGCGCAGCAGTCACCCACAAAAAGAACCTCTCATAGATGGCCGATTATATCTGTTTTACTGCATAACACACTATACAAATGGGCAATCCTCAAAAAATTTTGCAAAGATAATGGGAAAATAATAATATTATTACAAAGAAATATGAGCAAAAAAGAAGTAAATACTTAAATTTTGTTAGTGCGTCAGGCCAGGAAGCAACATCAATAAAATTAAGTATGCTCTTAATGCTCGTTGTCGCAGATGTAATCGCCTCCTTCCAATTAGTAATGCACATAAATATTAATATTATATCTCTCCCTTATTTTTATACGCTTTATTAGCATTCAACTTTGTGCCTCATTGGTATTCCAGTGTAGCCTCATTTTAACTTGTAATCCATGCATTCGTTTACGCTTTGCACTTCCAACCAAACTATGTACATACAGCCTTATTGCCTTGCATTCACTTATCAGAGGTAGAGTATTGCTGCGACAATAATATATAGAGAAGCAGTTCATGAATAATTTGTTTCGGATAAAGATGATAATAATGATGATGCGATTACTTTGTATCAAATTGATTTAACTCGTGTTGCCGGTTCCATGAGATTTAGACTTGCTACGCCACATGTCTTCTTGATAAGTACTTACCTTTGCTTGTTGTATTTACAATAATAAAATTAGTTAACGTGATGGGATTTTGAGATGGGTGCGTTACGGGCTACGAACAAGACAGTTGGATATGCCCTCTGAATAAAAATAAGATTTCATTCTCCGTTACAAGCTTTTCCTCTATCACACAGTCGTCATCATCATGCGTCAGTCAGTGAAGGGATCTGCTAAAAATTTGTGCGTTTCTCGTTGCACCCGCTGACTACTGAAAAGAAGGAAATATTCCCTCCATGATGCTCATGCTGGGAATACCACTGACGATCAAAACAGCACAATTGACAATGCCTGGAAAATTAGGATAATGGATTAAAAACAAATAAGACCACGGACCACGTGATGTCTGACACACCCAAAACTCAAATTATTATTTTTTTGATTTAAATGATCATCCCATTATTTCAGCATTTTGTTATTGTCAATCTTCCCGACTGAACTGAACCTAAAGAAATGTAAATACAAAATGGATGCCTATAAACTTGCTATATGTACATCTTGTTCACATCATTCTCCTACATTATGTATACATTGTCATTTAGCTTTGAGGATAAACGGACAATGGTTCAAGCAAAATTTTATAATTTCACTCTTTGGGGCAATAAGCAACTGATGTAATAAATGAAAAAAAATATCCGTGACAAAATAATTCCATGATGCGTGACCACATGTCATCATAAACAGCATCTCTCTGATTGTATTGTGGGTAAATAGAGGCTACTTATATAAGAATTATTAAACAGGGCTTTATTAAGATACGTGAAACCACGACTAAATATCAAATGAACTTCTTTATGAAACAGCCTTAGGGTTTAAGGTATAGCATTTCACTGCAAAAAAAGAAGATCGTCAGTCAGGCCCCATGGAGCATTCCTCCCTCTCTATTATCATAGAGAGGGTGGGTGACCACACTGTGTTTACTTTTCATTTTTCATCCACAAAAAAAACAAAGCTCAATGATGGTTTTTTTCATAGCTACTTTCTGATGACAAAACTGACAATAAGAAAAGGATAAAAGAATGTATTGCTAAACCGGAGGGAAGAACTTTGACCTTTGACGACGATTACAATGATGCCAAAGAAAAAATTACAAATAAGCAGACATAAGTGCTACTTGCTCGGATATATTCGCACTCATATATACCATTAAAAAGAATCAAAGAAGCTAATTTACTACCGTCCTATTTCTTTTCCGCTTTTGTCGATAGACAGTTTGTAGGTGCAGCTTACTTAGCTACAGGTACGTAACGTACCTACTATTCATTGATAGTTTTGTGGGTTGTTCTGGTTGGATGTTGCATGGAATACTACTACTACTACTACATTCCTATTATGCAGTCAATAAACATGGTAATAGTGATTATCGTTGTAGGCTTCATTATAAATACATATTATTGACAAGCTCACCTGGTTGAGCATATTTGGAAGTTCAGAATGATTTGTTTAACTATTCATTCACATTGAACTTGTTTCAGAAGCGTAGATCACAGAGTCGATCCAAATGCAAGATGTAACCGGTTTTTGTGTTCAAAACTACACTTAAAAAATCGCTGCTGAGATATCATCCTATAGAAAATCAATATTGTTTAGCCTAGTGTAAAAATATATAATTATTCAACAAGGGAGTCCTCCATTTCATTCATTCAAGCTCAAAATCATAAAAATATGAAAATTCTTTTTGAATGAAACAAAATAAACTTTTGAAAAAAATGTATACACTTTTATTATTTCTGTACCTGTGTCATTATTTTACTAATGACATGTCTTCTTTCACTTCCAAAGAGAAGCTTATTTTCTGCTTGGTTGAGTTGTAAGCTACAACTAGCGTACTGTTATGTAATATAACGATGTAGTGATAAATAAATTCGTATTGTCATTTTCAGCAGAATCGTTACGCGAATCTTGCAAACGATATGTACAAAAAATGTAATTTAAATGTGCGAGTGGGTGGGGTGACTCACAATATGTAAAAATCAGTGTAAGGCAAAACAAATCTTGTCTTCATTTCTTTCCTTTCAAATTACCCAACACTTCTTTTCGGGTCGTTTGATAGCACAAAAAATCGATATTGATACTCATTTCTCCTTCTTGTCACGTTTTTACATAATATGTTATTGGTCTTTTCTCTATATCAGTTAGTAATGGTTATACTTTGTCTCTCTGTAGCTGTGTTTATATATTCATAGCGATCGTCTTGAAGAACCATTCAAAAATTTTATTATTGTTATGCACAAATTTGGTAATTGTCAGATTTTTCTTGGAAAATTAGCAATTTTTACAATTTGTATACCGTCTGAACCCTCTCTCATCCGCTATTCAGCTTTCCTCCCTCCTCCACCGACACTTTTTCCATATAATTGCCAAGCTTTATTCATTCTTTGTTATCCTGCCATCCTGCTAACCAAAAAAACTATTTTTTTCGACGTGTCATTCTCTTTTTATTGCCAAATAACTGGTATTATTTCATGACGACGATGCCGATGATGATACACTATTGTTGATTACTGTGAGACTGGGTGCATTATGTTTTTGCATCTCCCTGTTATTATCAGAAAAGTCAAAAGAGTCAACTGGTCTTTGGCCTGATATTCGTGTGATGGCAATGATGGTGTGAGCTAGAGGGTGGTGTGTTGGCGTGTACAATCACTGATACTGAAAGTAATAAAACAAGACAATAAATGGGAAATCATTGCTATTGGGAGCAGCCTTTTTCCATGAATGAAAGAAAACACTCTTTTCTATCTTTGCAAAAAAAAAGTTTATCAACACAGCAGGGGTCCCACTCGTAAATGTATACATACGTACGTAATACTTTTACGTACCTAATATAGACGCTATTAGTAGCAAATCGACAATAGTATTAGCTTCTACTCTGTACAAGAATGAATGAATAAGATGAGCGCAGGTGTATTGATTGTTACATTTTTTTTCGTGAGACGTAACAATGCCTTTTCATTGAAGATGCAAATTTTGTGAAATAAGCACTTGTGCTCCAATATTTATTGCTAATATTAAAATGGAGGGGTGCACCTGATTTGTTAGTTTTTTGGAGGTGTTACGTTACTGTTTTTTATGAAGTTGTAGGTGTGGGACATGCCTGACTTGATCAACTCCTGTTTTCTGATCATGCCGCTGATAATGATGATTACCTTTAAAAAAATTGAGATAGACCTCCTTTGCTACTAATCCAAACGAAAAAAAAAGCATCTAAAAAAGACCGGTTGAATTGTAAAGGTGATGCGTGGTTGCAGACATAATAAAATGTCTTTTACAGCAAGTAGACTTCATATATATTCCATGTTATGGTCATACAAAATAGACTTTTCAAATCGCAAACTCTGTAAACATTTCATTTATTTGGTTTCGACCAAATAAAAATGTTCACTCTTGATTACTGACAAGGAAAAGGAAGGTCTGTTCTCAATGTTTGTTGTGTGCATTTTTAATTTTAAAGCTTGTTTATTGGGTGCTGCAACGGCATCTTCTTCATCATTGTCATTTTTTTCGCTGTCGTGTTATCGTGATTCATATAACACGATTGTCTGGCTCACATGACTTGCATGTTTGATATTTGCTTTTTCTCCATTTGACCTTTATATAAAAGTTGTGAGCAGAGTAATTAATGTTCTCCTGACGTGCGTGTTAAACTGACGTTGCCACTATCATCATCATCATCATACTATTATTATTTGAGTAGCCCAGCAAGTTAGTGAATGAGATAGGCAGAAGTAGACAGAATAAGTAACAATTATTGTCAGTTGATACTTCCATTTCAGTAGTGATTGAACAAGCTGCAAGGTGGACAACATGATATTTGCACCGCGGCGCTTAGATAGGTAAACCGCCACCATAATCATCATCATCAAAATCACTCACTTGCACAGTCAGATAGAAGAATTACTACTGCTGCTGCTGGACAATTTGGAAAAATTATTAGCTTACTTCACGCTGCGAAATAATGTCCGCGTGGGAAGCTTCCATTTTTAAAAACCAATATTTCCTCTTTCTCACTTGATCCTTCTGTCTGTACAGTAAACACAATAATTAACCAATATTAACCATTAACCCTGGTGAGCAGGAAAAAACACGCAAAAAGTACATAAATACTTTATTTCGGTCAAGTTCTAGCGAAATGGCCAAATATTAAAGTGCATAGATGAGACGTGAATAAAAAGTTCATGAAAACCCAACCCATCTTTTTATTCATGTTTGTGTTTTATACATCTTTTATTTGATTTGCTATATACTGTTGGCTACACACTGTACATTTTCTGATAGTTTCTGATTTTGTTGATGCATTCATCTATAGACACAGTCGTGGTCCGACTCTGTATTATCATTGTAGTTTTTGTAGCACGGTGGTTGTACTAGTCACAATAAAAAATCATTGCACGCGTAATTCATAAATTTAATGTTGTGTGGATGGTCAAGTAGCAGCAAGGCCATTATTAATTTTTAATTATGACAGTATTTTGTCCAATTGACCTAACAGCTACATACATATACCCACCCTTTTCACACCAAATAATCGTAAAGTACATGAAATTGACCACATCTTCTTGACACTGTCAAGTTGTTGGTTTATCTATTTACACTGTTGTCCAACAATGGTTATTGGAAGTTTTTTAAAAAAAATAAAATAGTACATCGTCAAACTAGTTGACTGGCAAATGATTGATAGAAATTTACTGTTACCTGGTACAGAAATTATTGCTATTGCTGCCATGTTCTTATTTTTTCCTAACCGCACATTTTTTTGCAAAAATTATGCCTACTCTGCTCTACTCATATTACATTAAGTCGTGGTCACCACAGTCATTCCTTAAAGTATCCACCTACAATAATGTCAACAAATCGTCAATGATAACCGCTGAATAAATAAGCATCTTTTTTGGTTTGTAAAAAGCAAGTATGCATTTCGTGTTATTGTGGGCGTTGCATAATCACTCATTCCAATGTCTTTCCTTCCCTCTACTCAATGTTCGAAACTATTTTTTTGTCTTGTTGTAGCAAGTAGTGCGATAATAGCTGTAACCTCTGTAAATATCTCTCTAATCATGATAATCATCACTACCATCATTAAAGCCTTAAGTGTCATACTTGCTTACTTTTACGAATGCTACTTTAAGTAGGGATAATAATAATAATAACAATAATTTAAAAATAAAAATGGTAAAATGACAGAATGATTGGTGCAGAATTAAAAAACAAAAGGAAGATTTTCATTCAAATTATGACGGTGATCATGATAATGCGGTTTGGTTTTTCACAGTTTCAGTATCCATTTTTTACTTGCTTGATCATCATCATCATCAACATCGTAGTTGACCATAACAATACTACTATAATGTAACATAACCATAAAATGTGTGTACCTGTGTGTGTTTGTTTACGGCAATGTCCACAATTTAAGTTTTATCGTAATGGGAAAAGGATTTTAGACTGTCAACAAGCCCAGATTTTTTTTGTAAAGGAGCAACAATACATAATCCACGTCAAGAATAAGAACGTTAATTTTAATGCAATAAAGGTCATTGATATGTCTCTGTTAGTTTTTTTTTCTGGTTGGTTGGTAGGTCGAAATCGATAGTGGTTAGATTGCGGTAGCTCATTGCCAGTGTTGCAATGACCATTCATGGCACTCACTCGCACTCTCCCCTCCAAACAACCGAACTTGCCTGTTGTGTGTCTTTAAATGGTTGCTCAATCAATTACATTTTATGATAAATCTTATAATCCCTACAATTCTATCCTTTTTGCATAATCTTTGTCATGATATTATTACATGGCTGAACTGCTCTTTTCACTGCTGCGATTCATTGATTAAGATTAAGAATATGATTCTATATTATCCTATAATGTGTGATTTGAACAATAATACAATACACAACAATGTGTGTAAAACAATGAATCTCTCATATCATCGTCACAAGCCCGTTAATGCATTATAAATTTTTTTCTATAGAATTTCATATACTTTAAAATTGTGATGCATTTTGGTTGTCCCATTATTATTAAAAGAAAAAAAAATTGGAAGATAGGTTGAGGTTGCATTTTTGTAAACATATTAAATATATGGTTTGCCAAGGTAAGGTGGACACTTCTGCACGCACAATTTATTGGGAGTTTTTGGGATGGGCTAAATGGATTTACCTGCATGCACATTCATTCATAATGATGATGATGATGATGATTGCTGTCCATAGAAAAAGGGAATCTTTTTAAGGTCTATTGCATTGCAAGTGAACGAGACGGGGATGAATTATTGCATTAGATGAGACCAGCCACATTTTTAGGCATATAATATTATTATTATTATGTGCCTTTAAGTGTACAAAGGAGTTGGACAAGTGCAAGTCCCTACTAAAAATGTGTAGGTATGTACCAATGTGCCACATATCAGAAGTCAGGTTTTTAATTAACTCTTACTTGAGGTTGATGGGGAATCAAGAATAATATTAAAAAACAAACAGATGAAAAACTCCATGTGTAATGATGATGATGATGACGATGATTAGAGATAAAGATAACACCATCAATGACATGTGGCGAAAAGCCTATCTTTGAAGAAACAGTTCCGTCATCAGCCAATAACAACTTATTTAACTTACTTCCAAATTTATCTCCGTTTCAAGATCTGCACCGTCATTCTTTACATAATACTACGAATTGGTTGATGATGATGGTGAGGTGGATCAGGTGTATTAGCTATTGATATTATAATAATATGGTTGATGTGTAATGTGTGTGTGTGTGGACGGACGGTGGATGTAGACGTAGACAATGCCACGAAACGACACATGATGATTTTCATCTCGATAATAACTGTTTTGTGTGTATAGACATTTTTTAAAAAGCATTGTGGGACCAACCTACTTTCAATTAGTTAAAAGACTGCTAATAAAACACTGTTTCGCACTATAGTTGATGACTTGTTAATTTATTTTTTATAGCTTGCAAGCGTAAATAATATAATTTGCAATCATCATAAAATATCTAAGAACATGTTGTCTGTTTGCTTAGCTATATAAAAATGCAAACATTGCATGTTTTCGTTTATTGTGTCCTTTGACCAGTCACTAAATGCGATAAAAGTAGCATGTAGTTTGCTGACGTATTATACATAATATGCCTACGTACACTGACTTATCATCACTTTTGCCCTGCTAAATTTTACTTACGGAAACAGAATAGCTACATATATATGTAGCTAGTAGAAAAGTCCTTCATTTCTGCCACAATCACGGAGGGCATAAAATTCATCGACAAAGTGCATATAGGGAGTGTCCCTTTTCTTCCATTGTCATATGTCATGATGACGCTGCTTGCCTGATGCTGTGTTTTTTTATTTCGTTTGAAAATTGCATTTTACATTCATGTGTAGCAAATTATTACACATAATCCAGGTAGACACTAGAAATACAAATTATCACGGGTTACCCATTTAAATTTACGTGAGATGCAAGACAAAACAGTGATTACATAGTTAATCAAGCATGCAATTTATTGTGTTTCGTTAAGAG
>JAHZMZ010001125.1:0-25474 GCA_027743805.1 Lepidocyrtoides sp. E14 | reverse complement strand
GATGAACGGAACAATGTGTATGTTGAAACTTTTTTGGAGGATACGACTAAATTTATAAATGAATGAATATTTTATATCAGTTTTCATTTTCGGGTGTCATGTTGGATATTATATTACCCAGTAAAAGTGATGGGCCGCCAGAAGAGGAAATTGTCTGCGGTGGACGAAAAAGTGAGCAAAAAAGAGGATGTTAACGAAAAAATGTTTTTCAACTACCTCACTTAGTTTGTCTGCCTCTCGTGAAATTTTGAAGTTGCCTTTTATTTGAAAACATGAAAATGCGCAGGAAAATGAGAACGCATGTAAAATTCATAGATTGTGAACAACAAAATTGAAGAATGGGAAACGAGTGGATTTCAGATGATTAATGCTTTGCTTGCCGGAAGAAGCCAGCAGTATCGCGTTCCAGTATATGTACATAGGTATTTATTTATTTATGATATGCATGTATATGATTATGTTTAATATTTTATTTTTACATCGATATTCACATTCTTTAATGGAACTTTTTAATAAAAGGCTCTCAAAAGTGTTAAATACTTGCACAAACAGTAAGAGCTGCCACATATCTTTTATTTTCAAACTGAAGCAAATGGAATGGGGATTTGATTTAACTTGAAGAGTTTCAATGAATTCATGGATTAATTCATTTTCCAATGACACTGGACAAATATAATTTGCGTGACCAATATGCATATTTTATTAAATCTCAACTGACTTGCATAACTTGTATTTGAAATTTATGGGGCTGCCTCTAAAGTATGTGCATGTGTATACAAATAAACTCAATTTTATTCCTCTATTTCATTCAATTTGAGGACATCATCAATTTTTTAAGATTTCTCCACTATTTTTTTAAATGTTTTTTTCAAACCGTACTTTGAAAACTCATAAAATTTCCCCTACGCAATGAACTAACCTTGAAGAATGTTTAGCAAAATTAAATATGACTTTTAGTAAATGGAATTCGATAGTGCTCCCTTTGTAAAAAGTAGGTCCTTCAATACACCATTAACAATGCAGTCAGACATTCTTACAGAAATGTGCGTCAATAAACAAATTATTATGTGCATACAGAAACTTGGTTTGCACGCACAGAAAAGAAATTGCGCCGAATTTTATGTCATTTTCAATCGGAAATAGCAGCACATGATATATTAAAATTGCTGGTTCTTGGGAATCGAAGCAGAGCGTTGCAGTATAATTAATTTACAGAGTTTCCAATTGCAAACACCTTATTGTAGATTGCGTTTGGACGGCCCGTACATACTTAAGTACATTCCTACACCCAATCTTGCGTTGTTTTATGCACGTGGAGAGCTAAAGAGCCAAGACATGCATACTAATGCGGTGATACATTATAAAGTTATTTTGACTTTATGTGCGCAGCAAAGTTGCAGACGGGAAAGTAAGTAAAACTTCATCACATGTTTCATTCACTTTCCGATTCAACTTTAACTAAACAAGTGTGGAAAAGTGTAGTGGCAGGGGGTAAAAGGAGCGACAGAATATTTCTATAAGGAAAAAAAACGCCATAATCTGAAGAAAAACATGTGCACACATTTATAAAAGTAGACCGGACAAAATTTTGGCAAAACCACGTCTCGTAACTGTATGTCATGTCATTTTGAAAACACTGATGATTTTTAATGAGAAAACGAAATGGAAAATAATGGATGGGGGTGGAGGGAGAGGAGAAGTTTTGCATCATTACACGATTTATGTGTCTATTTCATATACATATACTTTATGTACACTGTATAAAACGGTTCCGTTCTTTAAAGTTTTCTCACTTATTATGTTTCTTCCTAAATGATCAAATGTGCCTATTATTTTGCTACCATGCAATGCGCGCTGTCGTTTATGACATCGTTAAAGTTTCTGCAGCTGTAGCGTTCCACTTCAATCTTAAATATCCACCCGTGCTATATAATGCTAGAGCTAAGCAAACTAAACACAACGCCTAGTCATTTTCTTGTGATTATTTATGTGGCTGAAAATGGCCTATAAACGTAACAAATCAGTTAAACGTTTATGCATGTACACTGATGACGGGTGATAGATATGCGAGTGCGTACAATTTATTGCTACCAAATTTATCACTTTCAGCAATTACGTTAAACGCAGTACAAAGAGTTTGTAATTTATGTTAAAAGCTATTTTCAACCATTTAATTTCTTTTTCATGCATGTGCGGAAGACATAAACTGCAAATCATGTATACTTTTTGCGTATGTGCTTAATGGGTAAGAACGCATTGAAAGCTTGACGTTGTCTACGAATTGACATTGTTCATTCTTAAGTGATTAATCGAATTGAAAGGCTTAGTTTAGTAGTATAACTAGTGGAACAAGGGAAAGGACATAATCGGTAATATAACTAACCAAATTTGCAAAATTATCGCTCAGAATTGAAACCTGTATACCGTGGTTGGTTGGTATCTACACGTGCACATCAAATGTACGGTTGTCCCAGCGTGAAAGCAAGTACAAAGTTACAAGTTATCTTCATTCGCTGTCGCACCAGTCAAAAAGTCAGGGTCCAAATTGACATGGCGGTGGTGCTGGCAGCCAAACCAGTAAAATTATGCTTCTGAAATTAGGTACATTTATGGTTCCAGTTAAGAACGCTTCTTACTTTCTACGGAAAACTTTGTATAAATCATCGTTTCATATTTAGCTTTAGCAATCGCTTAATATGTGTTTTCATCCTACGGTAGCACAGTTATAACCCGTATCCAGTTTAGTGTGCCTTTTTCCGCTCTTTTCCTGTTGTAATAACTATAATAATCATAGTAATAATAAAAATAATGATGTAGGACAGCCATTTTTTCATGCTGAACCCCCATCATTGTCAGCTAGCATTTCATTTGAAAGCCTTTATCAACTACTCCTTTTTGTGTTCTTAAAACAGAAATCAGTTTTTACTCTAGTCGACCCTGATGCTGCCCTCACCAAATCCTTTTATGCTGGAAAATAATAATATTGTACATGTACCTATGAATATACCTATCTAATATTATGTTATTATAGTCCTGTGTACTTACTATCTCAAATATTATTTTAGCTTTAGCACAGATTTGTGTACTCACGTACGTGTTCGTGTTCTACTACTCTCTTCTCCAACAAAATCGGGGAACACAAATGCAATAGTGTGTGCGTGCAAAAAATGAGTTTGTAAAAAAATAAGGGAAAAAATAACTTGCTCAAGGAGCAAAATCAAAGCAAATAGGCACATTTTTATTTGCATATAGTTAAGAAAAGGAGAATAAAACGCTCGTCCTTCGTTCAAAAGTTGTACGATTCTCTTTTTTTGCAAACTAAAATTACATCTTGTGTTGAGGCAACATAAAGCAGAATCTTTTTGCTTTTCTGACTTTCCCTCGAAAAGTCCCAAGAGCTTAAGCAAATATACATGCATATACATTTAAGCAGGAGTGGTATTCAAAAGAAAACATGTAAGGTTTCCCCTATTCCCTTCCATTAATGCAATGTTTTTCTCTAGGCCTGGATTGGTACTCGATTCACACTATTGGTTTAGCGCTGTTATTTTTCAGTTGCGTATGTAAATCAGATTTCAATTTAAAGGGCAAAAATAGAATTACGTACCCAATCAGCTTGGCTAAAAGAGTGCAACTGTCGTTCTTACACTTGAGTTGCCAGGAGTTGTAGCAAAAGCGGAAAAGTCGGGTTAAAAGAAAACGAATATAAAAATGCGGAGAAATTGAGTAAAAAAAGGAGTACAAAATGACGAGCAAAAAAAGTGAAAGGGAAGGCAAAGGAAAAGTGAAGTGTATACGGGCGGAAAAAGAAAGCACAAGATTATGTCGTGTCAAAAGCTTGTATATGGACTGTTAAGACAGTAACACAGCTAGTGTAGGCGCATTAGTACATGGTAGTAGCACTAGCAATCCCAACAAAGTGTGGCAGGCTAATTTATGCATTTTCTTGTTAAAATTTCCATTTCTATCCGTCGTCTCACAAAATCTACTTTCGTGTTGCAAAAAAAAGAGTGAATATACTGTATGTATGCATATACTTATATACATAGCTACATATTTACATTGAAATCATATTGAGTTTAGAAAAATTTTCTTTTTTAACTTGCGAGACGTCTTGTTCCAGTCACAGAAAATGTGTAGTGTACATGAACTAGTAGTGTTTTACTTATTTCATGCTATTTAACGCACCACTTCATAATATTTAGGTTATGTACACCACACTGTTTCTCTTGCCTTTTATTTTCCTCGAAATTTGACAGTTTTCTATGTCATACGTCTAGTACTAGAAAATCAACAATGAAAGGCGGAGAAAAAAGTCAGCCAATGAACAGTGTTACTATGTGTTTGAATTACGGAAAAAAATTAACCTGCCACTTTAAGTACTACCTACATATACTTATGCAATGCATCCACGTGATATTCTATAGCGGTGAAAGTGTACAGTTTAATGAAAATTAATGAGCATTTAATGTACGGATGAACGTGCAGATTGCAGATTATGGACAGATTGGCATGTTGCTGACGATGATGATGACGACTAGGAAGAACATACTCACACATAACTCATATACCCTTAACTTATTTTTTTTTTTCAACTCACTCAATCACACGGTTTGTGTGTGCTGTAATATTAGCATGTGCGTAATTACATGGGAAAAGTTTGAAAAATCTTGTTTTTCTACTTGCTTATTAATGCATTACAACTTAATCACGACAAGGATGATTCCCTACACGCCATCACCAACTACCACTGCCACTACCAAAAAGTCAAAATAGAGAGCAAAAGCAAAATGTTTTTACCAGGCTTCGTGGTTACCTACTTACATTATAACGCTTTTCTACTGAACGCCCGCTACAAAAACAATACTCATTGTTTGTACAGATTGAAAACTTCCATACCATGCTAGTATGTATCTGCCTACCACGGAAAAAAAAGAAAAAAAAAACAAAAGGAGAAAGAGAGAGAGAGGAAAAGAAAGCATCACGCTGAGCTGGAGTTAAGTACACACCGAGTACGAAAACGACAGCCCGGCACTATTTTTGCTCGCCTCACTTATTCGCTCCTGTGTAGCTGATTGCACCTCAACTTGGCAGGAAAATTGGTGTTTGGCTCCTTGACCGAAATCTTGCATGCATGAAGGCATGTCATGTTACATACATAGTATAATTTTTTTTTTTGCAAACTCTCCTTCCAAAAGTGTTACACTACAACAACATGTGGTAGTGGGTGTAGTGTGTGTACGGTCTACTTATAATAACTATCTATGTGCATACATAGGTACTTGTATTATTGTAAGGGTAAAAATGCCGCCTTGACTTTTACGATATGCCTTTATTTCTCCAAAGTTAGCAAGTACCTGAGCACTGTCTGATTAAATATATTTCTTTGCTACTGGTGGCGGAGGTGGAACAATTTAGCTTTCCCTTTCCTGGTTTGGTTATTGGCCTGACCTGTTTCAAGGATGACGATGGTGTAGTCGGTGTGTATATGCAGTGTGCTTTTGGTGGAAGGTACCATACACCAAAATTGTTTTTTACTATTTCTACCGTCTTAATTTATTCGTTTACTCGTGCTCATACACTCTGTAAAGAAAGAGTACTAAGCAGGAGTACAATTTTATCCAACACAGTATTTTCGTAATGTATGTGAAGTCATTTGGGTTAATCCTATGCATGAGATTTTTACTATTACTCCTACTACTGTTTGCTTATGCTGCTACCTTCCCTGTATTTTGAAAAAATAGCAACAACAGTAACATTCACTTTCAATCTCCTTGGAAGGCAACTTCTGCGTTTGCTGTTCATTTCCATTTCACTTTTATTTTCAAGTTGGCTGTAACAAGTTACTTGAGAAGGTAACGATACCCTGCTGTACCACGAAAGAATTACAAATTTACGTGTTATGCTAATATGAGATTTGCAGAGAGAAGTTCAAGCCGGTCTGCTTGCCTGTCTGCATAAAAGTATATATTTCGGCCTTTGTACTTTGATCCTATAATTATTATTACACGCGTTGCTGCTTTGTGAAAAATAATTGTAAAAATATGCACGGATAGTGGCAGCCACTCTTAGAGAACTATCAAGCTTTATATGTACTTACTCTAAACACACAAAAAAGGAGCTGTATAATAATTAAACCGATGCAACATAATTCAGTTTATGAATCTACAGTTATAAAAGGCATTTATTTTAATTCTATAATTCAGGTGCTTAAATTTCTACATAAATTTTAGTAAGTAGATTATACTTACATGTATCACATATTATGTATTTATTTTTGCTTACAATAAAAATTATTGTTAAGTATCTCATTTTGGTGACTGGCATATCCATAATGGAACAAAAAATTAAAAAAATAGCGTGTATTTCCAGATAATAATATATGTTTCTTCGTCATAATGGTGATAGTAATACTCAGTAATCCAGCTTACTTTAGTTTTTGTGGGAACTGGAGCAAGAGAGCTGAAAAACAATGAGGAAAATCGTTTAAGTGGCACTTCCCATTAAAATTCACAGCTGAACGAGCGTACAGAAAGACGACGTCAGGGGTGTTGGGTTTTACTCCAAACTGACTGGAGGAAGGGTTATATGAACATAGTTGTTTCGAGTAATATTCACTAATTTTATGAACCATATGCAGTTTTGTAGGTAGTGTGGTGAATATTGAAATTTCAACTAGTCATCAAAATGAATGCACATCACTTCAAATGTAATTATTAAAATGATTATTACACCGACTCAAATAAAGCCGTGAGAATCTTTTGTTCTCCAACTGCTGCAAGAGAACAAAAAATTCTTTCACGCTGTGAAAAAAAAACTTTGAAGCAAAAGCACATGATGGTATACAAGCTTGCTTTAAGAACGTAAAAGCATCAGAGTAATGGTTTAATTCTACAGCAGCTTGTAAACTGTAATTAAGGATCAATACTGAAGATTAAAGGCTCAAAGCTGGCAACGGCAGTAGTGGTGGTGGTGGTAGTCGCAGAAAGTCTTTTACTCATTTCGTGATATTAGTGTTTCTTAATTGCTCAGTAAAACTTGATAGGATCAACACTTTGCCATTTCTTGCCATCAACAAACGACTATCCGACCAAAAAGCAAGCAAAATTATATTGCATATTAAACCACACATAAAAATTCTGGATGATTGGATTTCACAGTTAGACCTAAAAAGTTTTTGTGCTACAAAGCATTGCAAACACTGTGTGTGTGTAGCATGTATTTCGTATCGCTGCTGCAATGATGCTTCTTCCTCATACAAGCGTCGGAATTTTTTGGTGATGAGGCCACTTACAATTTTCCCAGTGCTCTATAGCAAATCATTGAAGAGGTAATATATAAAGTCAAATGGGTTTAACCTTCAGTTCGGATGCTCTGTTGCTGCTTGTAGCGGCATCATATAAATCTTTTTCTGAAAGTATGAAATCTTATATGGCCATAAATACCTCCAACCACTCTACCTAAACTAAATTAAAAAGTACCAGGATATGAAAACGGTAAAGCAACGGAAATCTTTCATTTTGAGTATTAGCATCCTTGATGATTAAGCACTGCCTGTTATGATTTTATGAGATCAGCAATTTATT
This sequence comes from Lepidocyrtoides sp. E14, assembly GCA_027743805.1. Classification (NCBI taxonomy): domain Eukaryota; kingdom Metazoa; phylum Arthropoda; class Collembola; order Entomobryomorpha; family Entomobryidae; genus Lepidocyrtoides; species Lepidocyrtoides sp. E14. The sequence continues at coordinate 17,888 of JAHZMZ010001125.1, read as the reverse complement.
CAAGAAGCAAAACACAACTACCTACATATTATTATTCTAAATATTGTAAAGGAAGGCATTAGAGCTAAGAAAAGCGAAGAATGACACTACGAACATGTTTATATAGGTATGAGGCACACTTGGCATACCGGAGAACGGTAATGTGAGGTTGTGAGAACAAGAAAGCAAGGGAAAAGGAAAACGATGGATGGAATTTTATGGTGCGGTTCCTTTCTCTTTTAAGGAAAAAGCAGTAGTCAAGCTTTATAAGAGGCGTCTTCAAAACCAGGAAGATTTCCTGTAGGTATTCAAACTATAATAAAACATGTTTGTGTGCAGAGTGGAGGAGTCACTTCCAATGAAAAATGAATGGAGCATAGGTACATTGAGTGCATAAACTTGCGCAACAAATATACATGTTCTATAACCCGGTCGCATACAAAACTTTTCTGTAGTAGGTAGCTCGACAGGGTTTCTGTGAAATGATCTCTATAATCGGTATTTAATTGCGGCTGGAAGCAGTTTTATGCAAACATACTTCCTGTCGGAACAAAATGAGTTAGAATGGAATGGAATGGGGAAAGGAGCTATGCATGTTAGGACTTATGCAGGAATTTTATATCTTACCATCACCAACAACGTCTTCTCTCTCTCTCTCAAATAATACGGCAATAATATAAGTTCAGTGAGAAAGCAGTATACCTCAATGTTCATGAGAAGTAAATCTACTAAGACATGCAAGCATGCACTTCACTGCAATCCTTATTATGTTTACTTGATGTCAGCATACAGCCAAGTTGAGCGTGGAGCTTTCTCCAAAGGGCTGAAGAACAGAGAGAAAATTTTACTACATTTTAAAAGCAACAGAGCTGTGGTGGGTCAGAAGGGAGAGTAAAACTGCTTTCTTGTTTGCAACGAAATTGATGACGATGATACCAATACAAGCCCCTTCATTCTACTGCTGCCGCTGCTTCTGTAAAAGTGACGACTTCACGATGGCAATGCTGATGGTAGGATAGAATGATGCATACTACAAGTCCATTTATTTTCTTCTGTCGACGACGCATTGGCTGTTGTTGGTACACATAAAGTTTCTCATGCTTTCACTCTTTTTGACCATTATTGCAGTTTCACATGCACATAAGTGTATGATATAAACATTGCTGGCTTAAAAATGAAATTGCTGTGAATAAAGCCGACAACTACTACTACTGCTGTTTCGAAATCTTACTTATAAATAAATGGGATGAATGAATTTTGCTATAAAAGTATGCAGCTATTTTGCATAAAACCGGTGTGTTTGAGTCGAACTGTTTGTAGCCTCTTCATAGAAGAGATATATAGACAGCGTAAACGAGAGAACATATCATAGAAAAACTGAGGAAAACAAAGTCTTAAAGGATTCCTACTGAGCATCAGATGCATTTTATTGAGCTCTCAGCTTTTCTTCAAGATTCCTCTACGGGTTTTCCATCTTTATCGCTTTTCTTTAAAAGAAAAACCTCTTTTTTCCGTAGTATAAAGAAGAGGAAAGAGTTACGATTGGCAAGCTGCTGTATAAAAGCAAAACATCTACGCAGGGAAGGAAGTATACGCAGTAGCTCCATTCATCTGACGAAGATTTTTTTACTTTTTGTATTTATGTGTGCGTGTTTGTAGTTAGGTAGTGTTTTTATGCCGTAAAGGAAGGAATAATAATAAAAATAGCGGAATTCACTGACACACACACACACATAAACGCAAACCGACAAGAGAAAAGTTTCTCGTTGCTGGCAACAGTTTAAAGGGCAGTCTGTGAGAGTTATAAATATCCGTAAAAGTAGGCATATTTATAGGCATCACGTGAACTATGTAGAAAACATTGCAGAAGATTTTTTTACTTGCAATAAAGCACCAGTTGCAGAAATACAGATAAGTCAAGCAAAGGCGCAAGAATAAGAAGCAGCATCAGGACAGAGCTGGCACTTTTGAAGGAAAAATTTCATTCTTTGCATAATATATCATCTTTCTTCTTTACTTTTCTTTCTCACTATAACACCATTTCCAATGAAAAAGATGGACGATCACAAGGCGAGAAAATATTGCTATCCAATGCATAATAATAATATTGGAACCGAACAACCGGCTAAAGCAGAAGCACACCAAGCAAAGTAGGTACGTACAAGTGCACTAAGCTGTAAAATTGTGTATCTGACTCGGAACGAGCTTTATTCAAAGGCCACCATAAAAAAGAAAGAGAAAAGAAAACGAAATAAAAGAGTGTGCATGCGTGTGTTTGTAGAAAACAGTCAGCCTGTAGAAGCAAACAGCTAAAGCTGCCTGTAGGTATAGCGCCTTTGCTACTATGTTGGGCCGATTTCATGTAAATATTCGGAGAATAAAAAAAGTAGAGGTACAAAAGAATTTAATGTTTATCAAAAAAGAAAATCCAAAATGTTCAATTTTGTGTACCGGAGAAAGCACAGATGTATGCATGCGGGAACACATACAATTTTTTTCTAAAGAAATTGGGAAAGACTTATGGAGAGTTATTTTCTTCTCGGTTTTTCTAAACTTTCTACTTTTTTTCTTACTTTTTTTTGCATTACTATATTTTTTTTCAACGATGCAGTACGCAGTGCCTCATTCTTTTCTTGTTGTATTTATATCTCAGTTTCAATTTAACTTTTCCTTTTCTTATAGGCTGGCTATTTCCTTTTTTTTATTCCAGAAGGATTTCTTGGAATGGAGGAGCAGCTTTATAAATACCACTGAGAAGAATGTTTGCTCATAATATGTTTAGCATTAGATATTCTTATAAGGCGCAGTTGTAGCATTATTTTTCATACACTTTCCTCCCTGTGAAGTATGTAAACTGACTCTTGTGTAAATAGAGATTTGGTGGAAATAAAGGCAAAGAAAAAAGAGAGATCTGGTGAGGAACACCCTTTCAATGTCCTGCTGTTTGGTACTTGGTAGCTTCTTCTTCTTCTTCTTCTTACAAACAACGCCACTTGTTCCCGCATGGATGAAACGGGATATAAAAGGGTTCTCTGAAAATTGAAGATGGAAAAATCTTTGTTGTAAGACATTTTAGAAAAGGAAAGAGATGCGTGAGGAATCATCGATGGTGGTGGTGAATCTTTCATGCATGTATGCGCACATGCATTTGCAACTGTATTTGTTGCAGTTTGTTGATAGTTGATGGTTCAGTATCAAGTGGTGCAGAGAGAAACCAAACCAGCGTAAGAATAAACTAAAAGATGTGTATGTATTCATTCATGATTACATCATGGTGTGGCTATTTTGTACAAAATTGGAGACTTCCATAATGGTGAATAGCAATGTATTATATATTCTTTGAACAAAACTTTTGAAACTGTAGATTTCCTGGTGATTCCATTCATTTTTCTTTTTCCCTTTTCACTTCTCCTTGAGTGCATTCAACAAATCATTCAACACGCTTTATGCAGACACTGTCTCAAAGATCCTTGTCTATTTATCTTGAAACGAGAGAAGACGTACAGAAAGAGGGACAGTGTTGCTCATTGTACATATACTACGCTAACACATAATATTCTATCGGGTCTGGTTTTAGTAGACGTGCTCACTTCCATTCCGAGTAGATAGCTTTCAACAAACAGTCTTTCTCTCAGGCCCAGGAAATTTTTTGGAAATTTGATATATTACTAGTTTACACAACAAAGAGAAGACTCGCCACCATCATCGTCATAATGCTGTGTAGTCAAGATCGTCTTGGGAGAAGCAAAAAAAAGCACTTTGCATTGCAAGGCCATTTTCCCAGGGTCAAACGAGAAAATTGATGTGGAAATGGGCGGAGAACAAAGACTTTCTACACAAAGTATGTATTGCTGTGTATTTATATAGGTATACCAGGGTTCGTTACACGTAAACAAATGAAATGATTGTGTACGTGTAGGACAAAGAATGGAGTGAGTTTAGTAATAAATGAACATGAAATTCTCATAAGGAAGGAAAAGTTTCTCAATTCATTCACAGTCAAGTAGGGACATTGAACAGAAAAGAGAAAATGCTACACATTTATTTATATAAACATACATGGGCAATTCGTAGAAATCAGACTGGTCAGACTATATTTTCTATAGTCTAGTCCTACTTACCAAACTCCTTCATCATCATCGGACTCATTTTCTTTCTTGCCTTTCTCTTCGTCTTATTCTTATACACATACTTGCTTGTTACCAATTTCCGTTTACAATTTTGTGGTAATGACGCTTGGACGGAAATACAACAAATTTCAAAAGTTTTTGAGTTGTTCTTGTGTTGTTCTGGACGTTTAGCGATTTGTTGGTGCATACATGCATGTAAGAAATCATGTTTCTTGTTACGTATATCACTGTGAAGTCTAGCTAAAAGTTGATTTACTTTTCTCTCTGCTCTGCCTGCTTCCCGCCATGCTTAGAGTATATCATTCATATAAAAGCCTGTACATTTACTTCAATGGTATATCTAATATGATGTGTTTTAGCATACGCTTGTTGAAGAGAAACTAGTGGAGTTTTGAATGTTTCATTTCTAATAGACATGTGAGTCTTAAGAAAATCTACAGCACTTTCAAAATGTAATAACTTTAACAGAACAGCGTAGTCTACTCAGTCGTCTCGGCTTCACAGCATTCGTAGTCGTTTATTCCTTAAAGAAAAACTTTATCCATCAATAACCACTCACCCGAGGACAAAATAAGATGGGGAATAGCAGAAGTAATGGTGATGTCGGTGAAGGTGGTGGCACTATGGTGGTTTGCGTATTGGTCGCATTCACACTGGATTTAAGTTACACAAAGCTAAACCGGCGGATTGAGAGAAACTAAAAGATACTATTATAAGCTATATCATCAAAAGTACTACTACTGCTACTTTTCGATTATTTACGTGTACGCAAAATGGTACGTGTGTGTTTCGACAGAAAATCATCTCGATGCAGCAGAGAGATAGAGAGGGGAACCGGGTATATTGAGTGAGTAAATGAGTTTGTTACGCAACATTTCTACACGATTTTCCGTAAAGAAAGGGTAGAAAACCAATCGCTTGCTAGTTTTCTCTTCTAGGGATAAGGATAAGACACTATACAGACGATAAACTAACTATTACAAAGATTTTTTTGCTGGCTAAATTACAGCTGGAGAAAGGCTTGCAAAGACATTTATGCAGGGTAGTTTTATTGTTATTATTTCATTTTATATCAATATGTGTACAAGTAATTCCGTGTGGATGCGATACGACGAGTTCTGGACGCTACTTGGATGATATTGGAGAACGAGAAAAGAAACAATGCGAGTTGGAGACCATTAGATGGTCCATAAAACTGAACTTGAAATGCATCAATGAACAAAGCAACAAACGATTGGGTAGATTTGGGAACTGAAAGAAAGTTTTTATTTTTGTACGGATTGTAGACGCAGAGGTCTTAACAAGTGCATACATGCATGTATGCATGCATGCACGCCAGAAGCGATGCATACAAGAAGGACTGTTGTTGGTGGCGGTGGTGGTGATGGTTTTTGGGTACCTTGAAGGATTTTCTGGTGTGGTAGGAAAAAAAGCTGTGCAATACAAAAATTTAGAATTCAAAACACACACACAGCGAGAAAATAATCATCTTAGAGAAATCGCTAGCAAGTAGATCTTTTTCCTGTACACATATGTTCCTGCCAAATATTCTCACTTTGTTTTTAGTACTGTGAGAAAAGTAAGATTGGCTGGACTGGGAGGGAGGGAAGAAGAAGATAGAAGCAGTAAAATTGAGGAAAAAAATCGGCTCGCCAAAAACTGTCAGAAAGACGACCACAGGAGCATAGTTTAAGTTGGAACGTGGAGTGATGTACGTAATGAAATGAGACTAAGATCGTAACCTACTCAGTCTGGAAATAAGCAACCGCAAGCGAGAAATAAGGATCTGGCAAATATGAGAGGCTTTCTCCGGTGATGGTAGTGGTGTACCGTGCCATGAAAAAGTAAATTGGGAGAGTATTAAGTATTCTTCTTGGAATGAAGTCGCGTACTACTAGTGAATAAGTCACACACCATCAGATACGTAGTTAACTTTCGAAGAAAGAAGGAAGAAGCCAAAATCTCCAAAAAGGGCAAGGGCAATGAGAAAATAGAAGCTTTAGGGCATAGCAGGTTGCTTATTCGGTGAAGTCGTCGTTGTGGGTCTTACTAGAACTCAGGCAAAGCGTAAGTTTTTTTTTTCTTGGCAGAAATAGACTTTCCTTCGAAGGAATCACCGCAAGAGAAACTAATGATAAGGAGGAAATAATGAAGTCCAAAATATATATTATTAAGTTTACTTGCTGTTGTCCGTCTTTCTTTATCCTTCAATATCTTTTCTCGATATTTTCATTAGGTTCATATAATAATCACATAATGTGAGCAGTATGAAATATCACAAGTCGAGCAAAAATTTGTTTAACACCACATAGCAATATTGGCCTTATTTTCAGGAAAAGATGAAGCCTTTTCATATGTATTAACTTTGGATGAAATATCAACGGCAAACTAAAATGATTTTCTTGCTGCTCTCGTTCCTCCATTGAGTATTCCCTTCTCTCTAATTTCCGCTCTAAAGATACACACAAAATATTATGGCAATGGATAAAAATCTCCTGATTATCTTGGCCACTTATAGTACCACTGCAGTGAAACAAGTAGGTTTTATTCTACTGCGGTTTGATTGGTTATATTGGTTGGCACAAACTCAACTAATCTGAAAATTACTCCTTCCTTCAGGTTTTTGCTCTTGTGTGTGGTAAAGATACATGTCATTTACCCTGACTCACCTATAAAACAAAAGCATGAATCAAAAAACGACCGCTGCTGGAAATGGTTATTTACCAAAAAAAAAAGAACTTGCCACTTGCTAATGTTCAGCTTCTAACTGTTTACTTTGGCTGCTGGCAAGAAATTCTCTTTCTGAATGAAATCGTCCAAAGAATTATAGTACCAATTTGGTGGTCGTTCATACCTGCACATGCTATACAATATGTATACGTCAAAGTAAAACAATATATCATACATAGTAAATGTTAGGTATTTACCACTTATTTTAGTCTTTATCTTAATCATGAATCTCTGTTGGCTAGCTAGTCATTCCTTATGAATTGCAGGAGAACAGTAAAATAGTCCAAAAAAACGTATTGAGATAACAAGCAGTACATTTTTCCAGATTACTATATATTCAGCAGACTGCGTATAACTTTTCCTGCACAAAAGTTATTATAACATTTGACATGAACATAAATAAATATCTTTAGTTATGTTTATGTTTTGCCTTTGGATATACTTTTGGACGTTTAGCGTGGTATTATTTGTTATGAACATACAAATAATGGGGTAACACACAAAACACAATATATTTACTTATTTACCCGAGGAACAATGTTAAAGGTGCAAGTAAACAGCAGACGGGCAATAAATACATATGGTCCATGCAGTGTAAATACTTTAGGTAGGCACTTTTTTAACCAATCTCATTTTTTCACTTTTTCTTGCGTCTTGTTGCTCGCCTTATATATCTTGAGTAGCTCGTTTTTCTCCTTCCATTTCTTCCACTTGTTCCATCTCTCCAGCAGCATTGCATTTATTTACTTCACCATCACCACATCCAAACACAAGACATGAGGCAAAGAAACAGGAAAAAGAAGCAATATAAATGTTCTCTGTGTATTATTGTATCTTCTAAGCTGCTGCTACTGTTGTTGTGTGGTTTCACTTCTTAATCTTTTGTAAGCCTCATCGTCTTACTTTCTTTTTCTCATTTCTTCCTTTTCCTTGACTTTCTTCAGAACATAATACCGTCACACAATAATACACTGTGTAGTTATACAAGAATCAAATACCTACGAAAATATACTATATTAACATCACCATTTTCCCTAGATCATATATTAAAACTGTTGTACTTTCGTGTTCGCTCTAGTCTCTATCAGGTTAATGTGCTTCCTGCTTTGTGTGTGTAGCAATAAGGAAAAAAGAAAGTGGAGGAAGTTATAAGTTAGCTTCAAACGAACTACTATTCCTTTTTACAAACCAGCTACTTTCCCTCACTTATTACCGCTACTTATTTCATTTTGTATATCTTTCTACTACGTAACAGGATACGATACCTATATCTTTTCAGACTTCTGTTGCTTTCTCCGTCCCTCCTCTACATAAACTCCATTACTTAACAAAAAAAACTAAATAAATTCGTTACCTTTTTTTCTTGGTTTTACTTATTTGAGTGCATAGGCATTATATTATATTACTTTTAGCAGCAGTGAGCCAACCAAGCAGTGGTTTTATAAGCTCATAAGTCCGTATCAGGATCTCATCTTGAGATTCACAATTTCTTCCTCTGGAGTTCTCTATACTTTTTGTTACTTATATGTGTGATATACAACGGTATGAGGGTGCTGGTGGGTGATAGTGGTAGATATGTGTGAAGTCTGAGCAGCTGCTGGGATGGATTCAAGCATTCGCAGATTACTGACAGGAATAAACTTTATGAAATCTCGTTTCCTTCTTGCTCAGTTCACTCTTTGTATATCTGTTATTATACATCACCAGTTTACTTGGCTTATCTTATTTATGTACTTTTAAGGTCGAAGTTACCTGATATACATGTTATTATTTTGCGGACAACTCTCTGTTATCACTGTTGTTGAACAACAAAAGTATGTACAATGAAGTGTGCTGCAGGTAAGTCTGCCAAAAAAACCAAAGTTTATGCAGTTATCCCACTTGATTTTCTTTGGTAGATAGGAAAGTCCTCGTTTACACCGCACGTGCACTCGAGTCAAATCAAGAGAAAAGGATGTACAACAAACATGGCAAGAAATATCTGAAATGCATAGACAAGAAAAAGACACATAATATGCGTAGTGTAAGAAAAAGAATGAAAAGAGAAAAAAGCAATCACGAACGAAAAGTCAATAGACCCATTGTATATTTTATCCACGTAGATATAAACTACGTATTGAGGAAGGAGACCGATAAAAAATCAAAGAGAAGAAAGCTAAAAACAGGAGGGCTGCCAAGAAAACTATCAGTACAAGAAAACACGTTTGTGTTGTTACTGATGTCGTTGTGTCGGGGTACTGACTCATTGTAATATTTACCGAGCAGAGCGTGTACTTGTACTTTTCTCGCAAAATGAGCAGACACACGTGTAGTTCAATGTTCTAGGGCTTTTGGATAGCTATTTCTTATTATTACACTGCGCATTCTATATATTTTTGCCGATTCAGCAAATATGTACACGTAAACCTAAACTATAGTTTCATGCCAATCATCATCATCGTCACTATCGTCTACACCAATGTGTGTGTGTATGTGAACCTCAAGCTATACTTTGGAATAACCCAACCAAACCAAAATAGGATCAGTGTAGTCACCGCTAAAAAAAAGTAGTACTTGTTACGTGCGTATAATGCTTGGGGCTAAAACAGAATCCATCCTGTTGAAAAAGTCTAAGTCTTGTAAGTCCAATTTTTCGTTCTGATGAACATTTTTGTGGAGTGAAAAGTAGCTTGGCTAAAACAAGTAGTCAAGTAGTTTTAGTAAGAAATTGTATCTCACAACAAGGAGACTTGAGCCCTTGCTTGAATGTATTCAATCAACTCAATACTATTTGCAGAATACATGTATACACCTACATATACATGGATGTGTTTGAAGCAGTGTGATGGTGTTTCATTCCATCGGTGTATTTACAATATGAAGAGATTTTTCTAAGTCTTTATTTTTGATTTCTCTCATTTTCTCTTTTCTCTCTCAATAGACCTCTGGCTTACATGCTACACGCACAAGATTAATTCTCAGGCATCAATTTTAGTCGAATGAGATGAGATTGAGAAGCGTTGTGGTGAACTCTGTTGTATCACTGGGGATAAGAAAGAAAGTAGGGTAGGCAATAGGCAACGGGAAACATAAAATCACATAGTGCTTCAATACATGTATACATACTACATACATGAATTACTACCGCGGATTTTCTTTCAGAATATTACTTACCATCAGTAAGCAGTAATTGTATAGTAGTGGTATATTTCTTTTATTTTCGATTAGGATTCATTTGTATGTACGAAGTACATATTATGTACATACCTACGTAGCTTTACAGCCACTTCACTATCATCACCATCAACGTCGTAATAAAGTGCGTCCTACGTAATTTTATGTCTTTGTATATTATGCCTGTCAGGTTTTTCACGATGTATGATAGAAAGGGCAAGCATAATAAACGGCAAGTTTACACCTATATTTTTTACCCTCTTTGTATACACTCTACATGACACCTTATCTGCTTGATGCGTAGTGTGACCTATGATTTGTTCTTACGTATATCTTTCTAATGACCCCAGACCAAAAGTCACAGTTGTAAAGGCTACAAAAAGACATTTATTTGTGTAATCAAACTCCTCGTTAGCAATCTCATTTGCACGTACACAGATACATCAAATAAGTAGTGTTTTCTGTAACTCTATCTCAATCACAAGTCACGAGTGCAAAGCAAATAAATATACATGTGCAGCTTTGTCTTATTGGCTGTTACCAGCACTGCGGAATCTTTAAATGAAAAATGAATGTGTGCGAGGACACTGATGAGATCCAGGCGATTCTTCAAGGACTACAATAGCAAAAATAGCGTGTATTTTTTATTCTACTCATTCCATCTCGAGAAAAACAGGATAAATGACTGCCTATTTTTTCATTTCTTTGTAATAATACGAGCTGCAAAAAAAGGAAAAAGAGAAAAAAAGAGGTATTAAACGCCCTTTTCCCCACAAGGGAAACAAAAAACATTGACTTGAGAGAGCAAACTGAAGGACACACAAAATATCTTTAGCAGCAACACATTTTCTTTGCCTTCACTCTACTTTTAGATTGATTCCCAGGAGCAGCAACTTACAAGCAGATGTTTTCAGTATTAGCTGGATCACTATAGGCATACATTTTGTGCAAAATAAAGAGTCTTGGTGATGATCCGCTTTTCATCTCATCATCATGTTACGCTGCAATCTTTGTCATCATGGTCATCCTCTGCTTGACAAAGTCATGTATGGATACCCATAGAGCTTCCCTTCTGGCCACAAGAGATAATAAAATGTTCCCATCACAAGCTACACACCACAGCCACCACCATCATCATCATCATCATCAACATCAACGCCATCACTACTCCTGATCAACCAACATGGTCCTTCAATTCAGAGGAGAAAATGTAACAATGCGAGCCCAGCACTATTCTTGAGCTAGTGTACAGGCTGGGGATCATTAATCGGATTGAGTGGTCTACTCTACTCCAGTGTCCATTATACTATTGGCATTAAGCACTGCCTCTTCTAATACTTTTGAATAAGTATATCATGTCTTCATGAATCTATAGGAATGTCATCAACTGTATGTATTATTCATATAGCAGAAAAGCAAGGATAAAAAACATCTTGTTTGTTGAAAGCTCATGGCTACAATTACTTACTGGTGTATGTACCTACCTGCCTATATGGTAGAATGTATAGCAGTTAATGAAAAATTGTCAATGGACAGTAGTCTGATTACTTTTTTCTACTAGTCCTGCCATGAACGTCAACTACAAACATTGTAAGCACATTGAAATGATTTTTTAATCACAAAGGCATCTTACAAATAAAATGATGGAGAATGTGTGGAGTGCTCTAAAGATTAAGTGTAAAAGGGTTATGGAAGTACTGTATTCGCAACTCAGAGCTGTGATGAGTTTTGCAGAATTTACTTTCTTCTGAGAACGCCAAAATAAAATCATGTCAGGTTGTTAAATGTAGAACTGCCACATCAATGGATTGAGTGATTGAATAAAAAAAATATTGAAAACAAGTCACACATGTGGAAGTAATTTAATACATGTTGCGAAATACGTGGGAGTACAATAGCTTGGAGCTAATTAATTCTGGCATTAGCCTAAGTTATTGGAAAAAGGTCTCGCAATACGTGAGCGTATTTTTTACTCGAAGAAAGTTCTTACATTACTGCAAGAAACTAATGTAAATTAATGGGTTTGATTGTAGATATGTAGAAGTATATGCACTGAAATTGCTTTATATTCAATGTTTTAAGGAAGAAAGCTTGGAATATAAGAGTATGACTTACTCAACTCATTCCATTAAAAGGAAAAATAGAGGAAGCCAGTAGACGGCATGAGAATAAAGGCATTTTTTCACTTGTATGTCGTTGCTTATATGCATAATTTTTTTTTCACTTGTAGGATTAAATGAATTGAGTTAGGTAAGCGAGTACCTATAATCCTTAGTAAGGAAATCTAGAAATGATAGGATTACCTTTGGTGACATTGAATACACCATTTTGTACTACAAAACTAATAGAATGCCTGATCGGTACATTGAAATGCATATATATTTATCTGCGATAACTATTTAAATGAGATAGTACATGTTTACACGTATTCTCCAGTCGACAAGTTTTATGTTATGTGTTGTTGTGGTCGTTTTCTCTCTCTGGTCGACCGTTGCGTTGATGGCATTCTGTTCAAAATGTTTTCAAGCCTTTAGCACATTCCTATGCAAACTGGAAACTATTTATTGCTGTATATGTATTTATTATTGGATTGTATCTCACTCATTCACTTCCTTATTTTATGGCAAAGCAGTACAAGCAGTGTAGCACCATACATACAAGGTTGTAAAATGTTTTTGGTGCTGTTCTAGTTGTAGTATGGTGGTCGTGATACCAGAGAATACTATCCACGCTGCCATTAGTTTCAACTACATTTAAACATACAGCTACTTAAATGAGAACGCCTCTACCACCACCACTACCATCACAAATAACACAAGCTTCTACCAGTTAACTTAATTTACTTAAGTACAAATCCCATTTCCCCTTAGGAATCGTATACACAAAGCTCTTTCTTCCCATTTACTATCTTCTTGTGTGGGAGAATGAATAAATGTCTCTGTTGTACAACTCTGTATCTGCAAACTGCGACATTTTCCACCATATCATTTCTCTCTACAGCGACAAAAATGGCGGTAGTACTAGTATAGCGTTCCTCTTTCTGGTGTTGTGGAACACAGATTTTCCCTGATGTGTGCTCACTCACTTCATCTAAACAAGCAATTCTTGTTGCTTATATATAGGTGGGAGGTAATAATATATGAATTAAGCACTATGAAACCATAAACTTTGTGTGTACGGATGCGCTTAGCTTATTACTTTTAGTATTTAGTCTTATTTAAGCATGTTGTTAGATCGTATTATTATTGTGTCGTTATTCCATTCTACCACTACTACAGGTTTACCTACAACAAGCAAGTAGGCAATTCATATTCATAGGTAAATGAGATAATCCTCGTGAGCTACATTTGTTACAGGCTGTTTTGCTTTGTTGCTCTTGTGTGGTGGGTTTGCCTTACAACAGAAAAAGAAACTCTGGCACAACAGTGACATATCATGTAGTAAAGATACAGAGCTAGATAGCATAAAGTTACTTTTATTCTAACGGTAAATTGGAACCGTTTTATTATTACCATTGGCATTTATTCTGGCACTGCTCAAATATAAAAGCGTCACTGTTGTGGCTTATAGCGTCGTCATTTGCTTGTATTTTTTATCGTTTATAGTTTTTTCTCCAATTTTACCGTTATAAATTATTGGAGGGAGAGGTTCTCGTACACAGGAAATTGCTTTTCTTTCTTTTTTATAAGGGAAGTATATGTCTGGACAGTAGTAGAACGTCTCAACAAATTGGCCATTGACGCAACTGAGTCCACATTAAAACTTTTTTTATTAGATGAAACAGCACGTTTGAAATGCAATATTGACTTTTTGCAAGCTGACCTAGGACAGCAACAATAGGAAAAAAAGCACAAATATTCCCAGACTACGTATATATAATAGTAGGGTAGATCGATTGTGTTTTATCAACAGGATATGGAGGTCAATACAAAAAAGCATATATCTTTTTTTTTGTTGCTTGAGGACATAGGTAAGAGCATCAGCCGCAGCAGACAGAACGAAAAACCATGTTATTTTATTTATGAACTTTTTAGGCCGTTTCCATTTGTTCGATTGCTGTTGCTTTGCTGCTCTCAATTTGATATTTTCTCCTGGAGAGAATAGAAATCTACGAGAAAAGAATGAAAGAAGGAAAGAAAGAAAGTAAAAGTTGAGAGGAGCATGAGAGAAAGACGAAAGAGGAAAAGTGGATTGAATGCTATACACATATATTTTTTTTTTCATTCCTTCCCAGCGGCAGTAATAAAAACAATGGGGCAATACAGCAATACTGTATTTTATATTGTGGTGAAGTGAATGACTGCCTTTAATACTGATTTCAAAAAGAATAATAAAAAAATGTATACACCATATAATAGAGTATACAAGTTTGTTATACGTGCATATATAGATACCTAGATACCTGTAGTTGTTTGCTAGCATTTTTGTATACAAACGAAAGTGGTCTGCCACAATGCCACGGTGTGTACTTGTATACACAATTTAGTGTTTCACTGTGACCTCCTTATCTTCACAAAACAATGAACCAGATAATCCTAACTTTTGCATTTGTGGAAATTGCGTGCACTACTTTGGACTATGACCTGCAGTATCATTTTTTAGGACTTTTAAACGTGTTATAAGGGAAGTTTGTTCAGACACTAAATACTAAATATTTGTATTGTGTCTGTGTATGTACAAAAATATACGAATATAAATAGGTATGTACATTACACATAGGTATTGTTTGGTTACATACTATAGTCAAGAGAGCATGCATATTATGCAGAACGACACCATAAAGTGTTCGGAAAGGGTTTTTCTTTCAATACTTGGAGCGTTTTCTCTTTCTGCTACAAACTAACAAGACTCTCCAAAGAACAATAAAAGCCAGCATAATGCTAACTGCTAAGCATGTATGCACTTCAAAGAATGTGATGATAGTGGAAACTCCGTAAGTGCAAATGTTCTCTGCGAAGGATATAACCATTGTAGTTGTCGTTGTGACTAGTAATGCTGGTAAGTTACAAGTTCATGTATTATTAACATTTATATGATATACGAGTCCAGCGGAATAACTCTAATCTGAATCGAAAAAAATTTGCAGTCTCTAGATAGATACTCTTGTTAACCTCTTATGTCTATATCTATTACCTTTCCACACATAGTGCAATAAAAAGTATATAGGTTAAGTGCATTGAAATAGTATCCCTTCAATATTCTAGTCTCTACTGGGTAATATCAAGTAAATGAATTCCTGAACAGTTGCAAAAAAAAATAAATGGTAAGAACTATCATTGCCACTGCATCTCATTTTCACTCTGTTATTTGTGCTTCCTATCTACTTACAAATGTGCTCAACCACTACACACCGACGCAGCCTTATGAAGTTTGTTTTTTGTAAAAGTAGAAATTTGTGTGTGTTTTTCCTCCAATTCGCACGCTATCCTATGACTATTTTCTGCTTTTATCTAAGCTACTTTTCACCAGTGCCTTGTAAATNTTCGCACGCTATCCTATGACTATTTTCTGCTTTTATCTAAGCTACTTTTCACCAGTGCCTTGTAAATAGCAGTGGTTTGAACGAGAATACATGCTTGCTAATGAGAAGAGGAGCCAATGTGCGGTTATGTGGTGGCGAAAGTATAGTAGTGATGTTTGAAATGAATGAAAAGCCAAGCCACGTGCTATTTTCTCAAAGCACACATTTCATACAAAGTTCGGCATGAAAAAAAAATTGACTACAAACATGCTACCTCAATCTTGCTTTCTCAACTTTATGTTTGCTCCTTCTGTTCTTGTTGTCGCTCTTCTTCAACTAAACATTTGCTTTAACCTACTCGTAATTTGGAGAGACCATCAACTATAAAACAGTATAAATGATGATGATGGGAAAAAAGCTAAAGCATGTTTTTTACTAGAAAAACGAAAACAGGCAAAATATACAACATTTTCTTCTCATCATCATGCTTGCAACTGCAAGGCCTATTTATTGTGATTTTGCCGAGTAATTTGCAAAATGAGCAGTACACACATCTTATAAAAGGGTACAAGTTAAAGCCTCTCTGTAATTGCGTATTATTATGCATAAGCAAGAAACATATGGAGATTATCGTTATTTCAAAGAAGAGTAGAAGAATAGTTCAACTGAAATACATAATAATAATAAGAAGAAGCAGAAAGCAAGAACGCTAATAATCGGTAATAATGATGATGATGATAATAATAATAATGATGAAGGTTGTCGCTTTATGAGCTCTCTTGCCTCTTGCTTATTATTGTTGTTGTTGGTTGTATTGTCAGGTAGCTAAGTATCCCTTGCTCGTTCATCTGTAAAAACCGTAGTTTACTCTTTTTATTCCCTACACATGGCTTTTGGTACAATAGTGAAAACTTTTTTTTCTTCCTTTCCCTTTCTACTTGAATGGAAAATCCAGAGCAAAGAGGTCTTTATAATAATCTGGCTTTCTCTTTTTCTGTGAAAGAAAAATATAATACCCAGACAAAAAAGATATAAATATGTACATTATACCTGGCTCTGATCTGTTTCGCTGACTTGTGTTGCTATTAAAAGGGAATGCGAACAGGAGATGAAATGAAGGGAAACGTGGGGAATTAAGGATTCCGTTTTGCTACCCAAGCCATTGTGTGTGATCTGAGCTTACAAATTGTGTATCTTCTTGTTCGGAACCTTCTCAAGTAAAAAAGAGAACAAGTAAAGAGTTCAAACTAGTTACAACTTCTTTTGCTGCTCCCTTTGTTAGCGAAAACTCGTGGAACATGCATAATACAAAGTTAAAACTATTTTGTAACAACTTTATAATGAAAAAGGTGGAAACTACCAGTACGCATACAAAATATATGTAGATATATAATACCATCATTATCCGTATGTGTATTTTTCTCCTAGTGTGTATATTCACGTACCTATCCTACTTATAGAGCACTACGTGTGGTAAAAGCTGATGATGTTTTGTAGTAGTAGTATCGTCTAAAATTGAATAGCTCTTTAGAAAGAGGAGCTTGGTTAGGTTGCATTAAATTTTGGAACATATCTGGCATACACACAACATCCACTGCTATTATGAATACGACAGACATATCTTTTTGGAACCTTTGCTACGCTTCCAAGTTCAAGACAGAGAAAGTAAAAAGTGGCTTTCTCTTTTTTTTCTTTTACAGGAAAAAAGGTTCATAAGGGTAAAAGAAAATTAGCAAATACTCATGGGACTTTCACGTATATGCGCCCGGTTGGATTCGATATGGAAGCAAAATGTATTCAGTGTAAAGTTTGGCAATGTCAGACTCCCATTAAAAACCCGAGAACATTTATTTATTACGGATACATTCATTTATGTATGTAGTATGTATATATAAGCTGATTTCTTTAGTTTTCATAATAAATATAAATACACGTGCTTAATAAGCCATGCATGCTTATTGTGCTTATGCTTATACACATTTCTTTCTCAAGTTTTAAAAATAAAACTTTCTACTTACCAAAGACCTGGCCAACAGTAAAAGTTGAAGAGGAAAACGCGTTACACAACCGCTACACACTGCGTATGTATATATACTATGTGCGCATATTTGGAGAGTGTGTAACAAAACTAGTTTCTGCTGCCATACATTTTTTACGCACAAAAAACTTTTCGCATTTAGTACGTTTACAAGCAAGTTTTTATTTGAATCAAAACTTGTCTAAAAGAAAGGGAAAGTGAAAAAAACGATATTCATTTAAATATCTGCATATACAACGTTACTTTTCTAAAAGGGATACAATTTTGAATGAAAGGTACGTATGCTACTTGTTATGAAGCTCAACGTTCTTACAAGACTGGTTGATGTATGGCTTGGGTTTGAATACGTATACGTTTTTCCCCTTTTCACTTTTTAAAGATGAAAAGGGGAAAAACG
>JAHZMZ010001124.1:0-14550 GCA_027743805.1 Lepidocyrtoides sp. E14 | reverse complement strand
CAGTCACAGAGTATCCAGCTCTCCGCACGCAACAACCTTCTCACATTCTCACTTACTCCAAAAGCAAAAAAAGCTACTACTACTACTACTTCTATTGTTCAGCTTGTGATTCTCCTAAAACATTTTTTTAAAACTCGGAACGGAACAAAAGAAGAAAGCAGCAAGACATTTGTATATAAAGACAGATAGCACGACAGGCTCAGTAATAGCGTCAACAGCTTTGATTTTTTTTTTCGTACATGTCACACAAAAAAAGATCTAAAAGCATCATCCTGCATACGACGTAAATTTATAGACATTTATTACCTATACACATTTTTTCTAGTGTAATTCAATCACATGATGCTCCCCGTGAACAAAATGAATCTTTTATTTATTCAGCTTATCCATCTCCATTATTCTCTCTGATTCTCCCTTATTCTTCATCACATCTTTTTGTGTTCTCCTTCATAGCAAAATAGATCAAAAAAATCTCCACCAGTTCCAAGAATTTCCACTTTGTGACAATAAACAGTAATAAAATGTAGTAGTGCAGTGCAGTCAGTGCACACCACTGAAAAAAGACGAGAATGATGGGCATGCAATAAATATAAGGATGAAAGAAATCTCCCGTCAATTGTTGTTTGTAGTAGCCCAGTTCTCAACGCCCATCTCAGAGAAAAATTTTTTGTGAAAGGACAAAAGACGTACAGATTGTTTGTTTGTTTGTTTTCTGGTGATATACATCGAAAAAGGCTCCTTTTCACTGACTGGTGGTGGTGATGGTGAGTGACAATATACTAATAGAAAAAAGAAAGTGAGGGATGCCTACAAAAATAAACAGTTGTATAGTATCATCATCATCATCATCTTTACCAAAACCATTGCTGGTCGTTTTTTTTGTAATAAAAACCAGAACAAATTCTGTTTACATAAACAACCTATTTACCAATATCTCTACTGGCGTGAGAGTGAAATTTTGAAGGTTAGGTAGCAGTGAATGTAAACAGATTGAGTTGATAACATGGTCAATGTAAACTAGTTGTGGTCAACTTATTGAAAAAAAAAATTTATGAAATTGTTTCTAGTTAAAAGTGCTTAAAATAGACTGCACAGGACGGTCCGGTTTTATGAAGAAAGAGAACTTGACGACACGTGAAGTATAATATTGGTTTTCAATTAGAAGACAAGAACAAATCTCAACCACAAGCATGTACTTTCTACAGAAATGTTTTCGTCTTTTCTAGCCAAATTTCGTGGAAATCTTATTTATTTCTGACAGAAACCTTTCATAGCAAGTCAGCTTATTGGCATTGTTTGTGTAATCAATTGAAGACAAACTTGCAGAAAAGATAAAATAGCAGCAGCATCGGTTAGTCATAAAACAGATAGTAGTAAGACGACTTATAAGTAAGCAAACCAATTTGTCTCGTATTGCCCATCCGACGTTTTTCTTGTTAAAGTTTTTTTTTTTGACTGGTAACGAAGCATAGAGACGCGAGTGAGTTCGAGACATTACGATCTTTATCTTTCTCAAATGATGTGATAATTTATTCGTGATGATGATCACGACGATGATGGCGTATCTCTACCAAATTAAACAACAACTCTGAATTGTTGCTGTTGCGCCTTCCAATACCCAAACAGATTTTTTTTCTTCTTGGCAGTCGCAATCGGAACTGAATAAATGAATAGGAAAAGAGAAAACAAGTTGGAAAGAGAGGAAAACTAGCAGAAAAAATTTGTTTGCACTTCCATCATCTTCCCACTGATTCTATTTGCATTCGAAATCTACCAGAGTGGTGGCTGGCTACAAGGCGTGGATCATCAGCATTTTTTTTATTGAATTATATAACTGCAACAAAACAAGTAAGAACAGTATTTCAGTGTCTTATTATAAAAATAATAATATAATAATGGAAAATGATTCCATTTTTACGCATTCATTTCCAAATCCAGCTTTTTATAATATGCCTCTATACATTTTTATGCTTAATGCTTTCCATTTTTTGCTGTCGTAACTCATTCTTTGAAAGAAAAAAGATAATTTGTCTGACATTATATAACTCCAGACTAGACTATTTGCATTTTCAAAAAATTATATACCTATGCACATATGAAATATATACGTACATAAAATACATGTATTTGAAATAGTGACTACTCGCTACAATGTAAATGCTGCATTCCCAAAAAAACCTCTACCCCGTACTTTTTATTTTGAGACATGGTTCCGATAATGCTATTTCTGAAATTACTACTGTTGCTCCAAAATAAATATTGTTTCACCCATTAACGAACAAGACCAAGATGCGCGTTACAGTAGTAGTAGCAGTACACTTTGCAAAACCATTTTAATGATCCAAGCTGTGGCACATGAAAAACCCAAATACCTATGGCGCCCTCCCGCACCCGCATAATCGAAAAATTATGTTCTCTCTTTAGGGATTAACAAGAAGAGTGATCTGTTTTAGCCTGTGCGTAATTACATGAAGTCTATTTATGATGTTCACCACCACACTACCATCATACCATTAACCTTACCGGATAAATAGAGTTGTTAAAATGACGAGTGTGTTCCATTCCAACAAGAAAAGTTCATTTGGAAATTACCTCCAGCAGTTTTATTTTTTTATCCCTGTTTGTTACACTGGTCGTTATATAAGGTCATTAAATGTGAAATGGTCACCACGCTGCGCGCAGTTGTAATAATGCTGAGCATGACATAGGTATATAATCCAGTTGCATTATTATGTCAGTCCAGGTTTTGATATGCATCACATCTTTTGCTAGATCGTTTCCTTGCCTAGCCTCTGTCCTGTTTTGTTGAGAATAAAATACAAAAAAAAACATTAATCATGATAATAAAACAGTAATAGCCGTATTAACAAATAAAGCTTAACTGACAACTGGAAAAAAACAGAACTAGTACTATTGTCCTCATAATATTTTCCTTTTTGCTGAGTATGTTTTTATAGTATAAAGCCGAAAAGGACACTATCCGACAAGAATGATTTTGGCTGAAATGAATTTTTTTTTCATTTGTCGGCCTTGCCAGGCTGCTTGCGTACATCGTTACTATTGTGTGTACAAAATGCATGTACCCCTTGGGGGATATCTAACAAAACCAAACTCTCTCAGAAAAATAAGACATTGCTTGGAATGTCTCCAGCTCATTCTCTGTCTTTCTTACCGTACTTCTTTATCCTTTCTTCTAATGGATACAAAAACATTCAACATCAAAGTCCAAAATGTATATGCTTCGCTACAATTATCTTCAATTTTAGGAAAAACGATAAGGACACATTTTTTCCCCTTTGGAGTGGAAGATACAAGAACTAATGTTTGTGGAGCAGCATCTTTTACTTTGGTTTTTATTCAGTATGATAGTCCTCGGCAACATTTAATCTCTAATGAAGCACTTGTAAACCTTTTCCCTTTTGTACCTATTAGCCTCATCAATCCCAGATGAAAATCAACATCAAAGATGGAAGAGGCGAAAACCAAAGAGCGCAGTGTATTTACGACATACTAGTTACGCAACACACTCTTGCCTTATATATATTTTCATATGCATTTAACTAGCAAGATTGATAATGCTAACTGCTGTAGGTAACTTATCAGCATAGCATGTTAGTCTGTATGTCTGTCAGTACAAAAGTAAATACTGAGCCGATCGAATCTTATCGAACTTTTCTAGAAAAGCTCTTCTGGCAATGCTGGAATAATTTTCGTTGGTGGACTGTGCTATTGCGATGGGGTAATGATAAGCTTGAGTGCCATTCTTAGCATACGGTTGACATGCGCCGCTACTGAAGGAAAAGATCGTCGAGTAATCTTTTATTGGAAAATATGTTCACATTAACCATCATATCACACATCAAATACACTTTTTATGTATATAAGTAGTGCAAGTAGTAGAGATAAAAAGCAATACAAAATACAATATATTTATTCACAGAATATTATTTCTGTTTTCTGTGTAATTTGGAGACAAAAATGAAAAGAATAAACATGGAAATGTATATTGAGAAGTACATTTAGAGTCCCTATATACTTTCACTTTTTGCTCGAAAAACCGAAATACAAGATGATTTTGTCGTTATCCTTGCTGTCGTCGTATGGCTCCGTTTGTTCCTGACATTTTTTTGGTTTTCCATCCATTATTAATACCGAACAGGAGATGTTACCAAGAAAAGAAAAAACCTCCAAGAGGTACGGCGAAGATTTTTTGAGATTACTATCTCAGTACGGTGTGGTGAATTTATTCATTCTCTTTTGTGGTGTATGCTTACGATGTGAAAAGACTAAAAACTTCGACCCCCACCCACCCACACAACTTATACCTATATACATAAGTACCATGCAAAATTGTGATGCATATTACATAATATTATGATGATGCAGAATACATGTAGGTACCTATATGTGTGTGAAATGATTGGACAAAAACACGCTTCACCACATAAAATTATTTAAGGTAAACACAAAACAGTAGCGAACGAAAAACCTGAAAAGAGGAAGAAAAAAACACAAACAAACCATAATGATGAGTAGAAGAATAATAAGAGCATAAGGTACAGCGAGATTGCTAAGATTTTCTGCTTACTCAGGTGAAAACAGGGAAAAGAAAAATGAGAGTTTGCTCACTGGTTGTACGTGCGTTATCAACTCTTTTTCTTTCCATAAAATGTTTTGGATTGCTTTACTTTCCCTCTTTTTTCATTCAAGTGCCATATTTACCTGCTTATTATTTCTTGAATTTTTATTTTCCCTGGAAAATGGTTAAGAAAAGAATGTGGTTTTGGGTTGTTGCGGCAAGTTTGTAGGCATATGCATACTACAAGCATCAAGGGACAAGCTGAACAGGGAAAGGCTCTTTACACAAGAAAAAAAAGGAAAATTCTTTTAAAATGGTTAAGAAAAGAATGTGGTTTTGGGTTGTTGCGGCAAGTTTGTAGGCATATGCATACTACAAGCATCAAGGGACAAGCTGAACAGGGAAAGGCTCTTTACACAAGAAAAAAAAAAGGAAAATTCTTTCTTGAAAGGGTTCGCTGTGGCGTCTTTTTGTGGAGAACAGATAGCGTTTTTTTTGAAGGATGGTGAAAGAGATGCAAACAAATGATATGATGCTAGTATGTGTGTACTCTGTGTAGGCATGCATGTGGGAAAGAAAGGAAAACCTAGAAACATAAAAAGACGGGAAGAATGTTGTTCTAAGAGGAAACATACAAAGAGATTAATATTCAGTGAAGTGTACCAGATCCTCATACTATACTCGTTCTTTTACCGTTTTGTAAAAGTTAAGAACATTGCCACTCATCGTCATTTTAAGCATTTATGGAATAACATTTTACTACTGTAAACATTGCGTATTACATTACTTGTTAAAATGTGCATACACGTAGTAGCATAAAGTCTGTTTGGAGAAACTTGTTGTGTATTCAGCGCCATTTGTGTATAAACGAATTACCCTAATTATGGTAGAAATGAACAGCGAAACATGTTCAAGGCACAGACGTAAGTAAGTGTATTTAGTTGTTGTGGATGTGTGCATGAGCAAACAATTTCATTAAATAAACCCAGAAATAATGTCGTTTTTGTGCGCGTAATTCTGATTAATTATACACGTTTGTTTGCGTTTATGCGTTTTGTCATGTAAATTTGAATGTTTTCTGACTTCAAGAATACGAATGTACCAAGAACTGCACTGCTACAATAAAGAGCTCTGAAAACGTTTAGCTAGGCAAATAAATAATTTTTCGTGGAAATGTGTGAAACCAGTGATTTAGGTATACAGGGGTTTTTGAGTCCAACTTTGTAGTAGCCATGTTTCTTTTAGGATCAAGTTTTTAGCTATCTGTATATAGCAAGGCTGCGACTGAGTCGCAATAAGCAAGCAGGAAAGCTAATAATCATATAAGCTACAGCAATATAAACGTCTGGTAGTACAATTGCAGTTATCGTTATCATTTACAGCTTACACCACTTTTTGCCTTAATTAAATCTGACTTAAATAATTAGTTTTAAATGCAATTACACGCATTTGTCTAACCACAATAATATGTTTTTCTCTTTACCAACAGCTTCTCTGTATAAACGAGCAAATAAGAAATAACGTGAACTGTAGCATAACTCATTTGAGATCGCATTCCGCTCAGACCAGACTGCTGATTTACATTTTCTGTTCTGGTCTCCTTTCTAGAGATATTGATATTTTGCATGGCTTGTTGTACAGAATAAGAGCAAAGTTAAGGAGTAAGCAGAGCTACTTTCGCTTGCTCTTTTGCAAAAAAAATGATTTACGAGCTGTGAATTTGCGCCTTATTACTTTTTCATGAAGTCATAAAACTATATTTGTACTCTTTCAAACAACAAGCTTACCCTTTTGCCTTGTGCCATTCTTGCTACTTATTCCTTACTGAACAAAACTATAGTCATTGGAAATTGCCCCTGTGCTTTGTTGCGCATAACAGAATTTCTTGTTTACTTTCTTGCCTGATGTTGATAATAAATCCAGTTTGTGCTGACAAGCAATAGAAAAGTATAAAGCATGAAATGTAAAGTAAAACACGTACATCACCACACCACACACAGCCAGCACCATGCCACCTTAATCTTCAACCTTTATCAGCTAGCAGTTTCCCCTCACCAAGGCCATAATGAAGCTCCAGAACAAAAAAACGCGTCATCGTCCACCGAAGAAAATCCATTGCCTATCCCAAGTTTTGGGAGCAAAAATGAAAAATGGAGGTTACTTCATCTTTTCTTCCTTTGTATGATCTACTTCACTCTGTCAAAAAATGGAAGATGCTACCATCGCCCAAGTTGCAAAAACAACAGTGTTTATAATGGCTCCTTGGTGAAAGCTAAAATGCATTTTTTACTTCTTTAAAACTTGCTTTTCGGTTTTGTCTGAGTACGTCGTAAAAAGCAGTCAACAAGAAAGACACGAGGACGACATTTTGCTTGCTGCCATAATGCACAACACGATGCAATAATCTAGCAGCTGTCTCTTCTCTCTTTACGCTTCTTTTTTTATTTTGGGTTGTCTCTAATCTCTTTATATTTTTAAACTGCTAACATGAACTTGAGGAGCTCTTAGAAAGAAATGCGAAACAGAGCTTGATAAATGTGACAGATACGTCACGTCATGTCAAGAGTTGTTTTTGTTTTTAGTTTCCTTTCAGCTTCCCTCATTACATTTTACTGCTGCTGCAGCTCATCGTAAAAATGTGTTCTTGGTGGATCTACTATCTTGTCTTTACAGCTTTCTCCTTAAATTCGTCACTAGAATCATAAACATTATTTAAGAGAAGAGGATGTTATAATGATGGCAATGAAAACATTATTACCTGAAAATGCTTTTAGCTCGTAAAGTTTATGCAAAAATGCTTACAATTTTAGTCGAGAAATTAACTTAATGCATATCTGTTAAGTGGTGATGCTACCATCTGTACGGCCCACGGCCCACTGATCCATAGTTAGTTTTGGCAGGTCTCGGACAATGAAAACTGTCAGCAGTAACATAACTTATTAGTCTAAAAGCATAAACATTTTGCTAATTTTTTTACACTTCCAAATTGAGTTATAATCCTGTTCCATTTACTTGCACTTATCTTTTGTAGTTTTACTCATGAAATTCTTGTTACTCGTAACCAAATGAAATCTGGACACCGGCCATATGAGTTGTTATTTGTGGAAAGTGATGGGGCAAACTGATACAAAGCTATAAAAATGTTGTAACTTGTGCTAAGCTTTACTCAGAGATGAGCGGAAACTTAATTCTACTATACTACTTAGTTTTTATTAATTAATTATTATCTTCAATGTTCTATTGGTAAAAGTCTCATCTAGTGTGTATTATTGCATTGCTGAAGGCAATAATAGAAAATTAATTAATTATTAAATTCCATAATATGCTCAGCTAAAGTCTTAGCACGGTAAGCAAACTGGCACTTTTAACTAATATTCCAACTTGCCTAATATTTCCATGTCCATGTGAAAATACTGGTGATAGTAGTCTGCTTTATCTGTTTTTATTATTATGTACAAAAGGAAATACGTTTTTTGTCATTATCAACGCTTGTAGCATTCTTAGCTTATGGTTT
Source organism: Lepidocyrtoides sp. E14 (assembly GCA_027743805.1). Lineage (NCBI taxonomy): Eukaryota > Metazoa > Arthropoda > Collembola > Entomobryomorpha > Entomobryidae > Lepidocyrtoides > Lepidocyrtoides sp. E14. The sequence goes on along the minus strand of JAHZMZ010001124.1, from coordinate 6,457 downwards.
TAGGAAACCAGAAAACCAGACTCAATGCACATGCTTTGATTGGTATAAATAAATACATAAAAAGTAATATGTAGGTACACACACTACTTTTTGTTTACGTTGGTACAGTGCTATCAGTGATTGATTTTGTAAATAATCATTTTGATGAAACATTCATGAATTTGTAGGAATCATTAATCCTGAGTCTTGTAAGCGTGCAAGCCGTTATCTACTATTCGTCTGTCAGTGTAAGCTACAAGCAATATAAAAACAAAAATAAATGCATGCACGAAATTTTATATAGTGTTACGGTTCATGCTCAATGTTTTCAGTATTAAATACTTGCAATTAATCAATGGTTGTTAGTTGTTAATACTTCGGTGGGGAAACATCGCCATATTCACTAAAGAATCATGGTCATTTTATAAATCAGGTATAAGACAAGCAGTAACTCAATTCTAATGGCTAATGAAACTCTAAAGCTTCCTTGCTATGCTAAAAATCTCATCAAATCTTGCTAGGGACTATTGTACTGTCATTGACAAAACCTTGACACTTTTATCGAAATTCAGTTAGCAGTTTCCAAATGCTGTTTCCTAACACATACCTTCTCAGTGTCTTCTCTTATCTTAATGTGATTGATAGTTTTCCCTTTTCTGCTGTTCATTTTGAAAAAAATATACGCGTTATGTCGAGCGTCTTTGTTCTTGGCACGTCTTTTCTTGACACCCGCACCCATGTCGACAAAAGTCAGAAAAATCCATGCGATTCCATGAGATTGATGAATCAGGATTCTCGAAAAATAGGTAGGTACGTCATTCTGCAAGGCAGTAGGTATATATTCATATTATAAAAGCATTCCATTTAGAAAGAGATTGTAATTGACTTAATGGCAGCAGTAAAAGTAAAACTATAGCAGGGTTTTTATAGTCGTTTAAATTTAATGGGCTCGACCCTCGCCAAAATTCTAATAGGTACTTCAATGTCTTCTGCCCTACTTTGTCTTTGTCCATGTTTCCGTATATGTTTTTGTCGAAATAGATTAACGTAGCTAAAACAGAACATGTGGAAATGTGGAATTTGTTATCAATAGTGAAGGCTGGTTATATGAGTATTAGAAACTTTATGGACTCAGTATACGGCACGTATGAAAAATTGACGTGTATTATGCAACGTTACATTTTATCTTCAAGGGGTTCTTAAAACTGCAGTGTTGTTGGAGATACTATACCGTTATGATGAGCCGCCTGCGAATTTTCGTCTTGCATCTGTAATTCAAAAGGGCAGTGTAATTTATCATCATGTCCATACGAAAGGTCAGAGGCAGTAATGCATAGGTACTTTAGATATATTTATGAAAATACCTACATGAAAAACTGAAATGCAGTAAATGACATGCAGATTACATGGCAAAAAATATTTTGTGCAGCCGAAATCGTGATTTATCGTATCCTAATTCGTTTTTAGGATAAACTTTTTAAGCCTAATTGCATTGGTCATTGGTTCAGCAGGGCTTATTCGTTTACTAAATTAAATAAGCTTCCTGGAATTCTCTTCAGTCTTCAATTTCAGGATAATATTAGCTTACTTTTGCTTCAACATTTTTACCAATCATTGGTTTTGCCAGTAGATCAGTTAACCAGAAGTTGCTCGTTTATACCAGATAAAAGCGTACAAAAAAAGCAAAATATAAAATAATGCTCACTCACGAGGCAAGCACGAGCATAAAAATCAAATACCATACCATACGCCTACTGCTACCACAACTTACAAATAGGGAGAAATCCCAATATCTTGATGTAACTGGTACATTAGCAGCTTTCCTTTTCCCTTCGTTTTTTCTATCTCTTTCGCTCTGCTGCTTCTGGCGTTTCCCATAAATACTTCAGCCACCATTGTAATGCACTCGACTGTACTCAAAACCACAATGATTCTTTATTTTTTTTCCTTTCACTTTTTAACTACATACCTACATCATATCATTATTTATTGTAGTGCAGTCAGATGTATGTAATATACGCTATAATGCAAGGTTGAATAGGCAATGTGTATTTTCCCAACTTCTCAGAACTTACCGGAGCGATTTATTTGTAGATATTATAATAAACAAGGTATTGGATGCTACATTATGTTGATGGTACAAATGACATTTCTGAGCGAGCGAAAAAGAACCAACGAGTTTCTTTATTTTGTAGCAGTAATATTCAATATTGTAAAAACGCATGAATTATGTGAAATTGAATTTGAGGAGAGCCCGATGGGAAAAGTGCAGGTTCTATCGTAAAAAATATTATATACGCGGCAGTGTTTCAATATTAATGTACTGTAAACTGTCGACTCTTTCTCTGGTACGGTAAAAAGAAATTTTCAGTCAAGCACAAAACAATTTAAGCGAATATTTTTGAATGCTGATAAATTTCTTGATATAAAACAATTCAAATTTTCCCATTTTAATGGTTTAACTTTTCTGATATTCGTTAAATTATACCTATTTTGAGTAAGCATTAAAAAATCGATGTTTTTTTGTCGTTTATCCGTATAAATCATAATAATGGCAAGTTGAGCCACATGTCTTTTCCAAAAGGATACGAAAGGTATTCGTATTCGCCTTCTTGTTTTTGGCTGAAAATTTTGACAGGTTTGCAAAACTTGTCCTTGCAGTTGCATCCGACTTTGTCGACTTGACAAAAATTATTGGAAATACAAACATGCTACTAAATACGGAATTACTATTTCACTCATTTTATAGCGGACAAGAGTATTCTTTCGTTTCAACTTGATGCATTTCTCCGTTTTTTGTTTTAATTTTGATGATTTTTCACTCCTCTGCTACTATCCATTGCCTCAACGAAGCCCCCTTTCCCTCGTTGTTCGCGTTTAACTGAATAAAAGGATCAGCATCCTTTCTCTCATTTCAAATTTCGTACAACGCTTTATGTTTTGTTCTGAAAAAAATATCTCAATCTCCGTAACAAGCTTTTGTTCATTATTACTATTGCTACATATATAATATTATGTACTACGTCTTTCTAGACACGGTGCCTGCTCGTGACAAAATTGCGACATAACTCGTTGCTATTTACTGTTATCATCGTCTTTATTGCTATACTTCGTATGACATGTGTTGCCACTATTTGTTACATTTTCTTATTTCCTTTTGTACTTTTGAAATGACAACTACCAGAAACGGGAACGGTAATGAAGATGATGATGATGATGTGATGTTTTGAGTTTGATGATCCGAGGATGATACAGTTGTGCAATGCTATAAAAAGTGAGCACTTTAAATGTTCCATTTCGTTTGTTCCATCCTTCCTCCTACCACCACTACTGTCTACTTATATCATCCTACATTGTCTTCATGTTTTCAGCTTTCCCTCTCATTTCATAAAAAATGTAAAGAACAGCAAAGTAACACGCTCTCTATCTTGCGTTTTACGTTGCTTTGCACCATTTTGCTTTATTGTGTTTTTTCATGTTCAATAATACTCACTCATGCTACCTCTTCTCCCGCAGTGGTAGTCGTTTTTTATGAAAGTCTGTAGGGACTCATCAAGGTGCATCTTTCTAAAATACGATACGTCATCATCCTTTCTTATCCTTGCCTCCACACACAATTTCATTAATTTCACTACAATTCACATATCCCTTGTCAATGGGAGCGTTGGTACTGATACAGGAACAGAAAAAATAGCATTTGAAATATCCAGACAAAAAAGATATTCTGTCTTGGCATCACATCTTATCGTCAACAGTTTTGCTTCATTACATTCATTAGCTTTCACCATGCATTCTCTAGACACACGGTTTTCTGAGAATGTGATATGAAGAAAACTGACAGTTTCAAAATTTTAAGTCTAGAACCTAGGTAATTTTGCTAAGAATCCCTGTAGTTGCTTTGTTAGTTGTAGTAAAGGCTGATGAAAATGGTAACTGAGGAAATTACAAGTTGCCCGACAGTGTAATAGCCAGGTTTTATTTTTTCAGAAATTCTTTGATCTTTCCCTTCTTTCAAGTTATGTTGTGTCCATTCGATTAGTTGAGTTCATAGAGGCATGGTGCAAAAAATACGACAGGTGAAGCGAGTTTTTATACATAATCATTACAAGGATATAAATGGCTGACCCCGTGAGGAAGCCTTTGACATGGAGCAAATCGTATCCGGCATATGCCGAGAAGCATGATATGTACCGAGTTTTCCAGGAACTCTTGAAGGAACTGATTGTGACGAAGCCTTCAGACCCACTTGCCTATATTCGGGATGAAATTTCTAAGATAGCCAACCAGTTACACGCCCCAAGGATGTTTTTGCTTGGACCAAACGTTGTCACCCAAGGAATAGGCCGTAGCATTGCAACGCAAATTGGCTCTCGGTTTCTAACACTTGACGATATCGTTGAAACAGCACCTCTTCCCATCCGTAGCATCCTCACTGCTTATATTCAAGAAGGTCATGAAGAAGAATTTGACGATACTCTTCGCAAACTTCTGGTTTCCTCAATTATGCACCGTGTTCGCTGCTCAGACTGCCAGAAGAATGGATACATTTTGTACGGATTTCCCCAAAACAAATCTCAAGCGTTATGTGCTCAACAGTCTGGACTGCTACCAAGACAAGTGTACATTTTGAAGCCGGATCGGGGTACTCTGCCGTCCAGACCTTCAGACCAGAATCCATCCAACCAAGTAGCCCAAACGAGCAGCAACATTGGACCCAAAAGGTCTCTACCTGGCGCAGGGGACAAAAGCGACGGGATTGCGGGTGGCGTCGATGCTTCGAATGAAGAATATCTCAAAATTATTGAAATTGCGAAATGCTACGACTACGATATCTGTAAAACTATTCCCTATGAAAAATGGAACTTCACAAGGAAAACAGATATTCAAAGTGAGCTTCTTGCTAACCTTGTCAGCGTCAAGCCCTGTGGCTCACCCTGGATTCCTAGGGTTCTACTTATTGGACCACCGTCTTCAGGAAAGTCCACCATGGCTGAGAAACTTAGTGAAAAGTACGGGTTTGTTAATGTAGACTTTATTGATTGTGTCCGTGGAGCTGCTCTTGTACCAGACGATGTTGGAAAGGCTTGTGCCAAGTACCTAAGGGATCTCTACCCAATAACGGACAATGTTACCCGGACGCTTCTTCAAAGAAGGCTGTTTCGTGAAGACTGCGAAAGGAAGGGTTGGATACTTCATGGCTTCCCCGATACAATTCGCCAATTGAAACTTTTGGACAATTTGGAGATATCTCCTAACCGAGCGTTCTATCTTGCCTGCCGAGATGATACTTGCTTCGACAGGTTTCTACAGAAGAGGCAGGAGGTGCTCCAAAGAAAGTTGCGAGGTGCAGAAGATAAGGTACTACAATGGATTGATGAAATGAATTTTGAGGACTTTCCGTACGGCAAGGTTATCTTTAAAATGAGAACGGATAGCTTCAAGGACAACTTTGACTCGATCGCTACTCATTTCGGAAAAAAGTTGGTTTATGTAGATGCTACCCAGAAAATCTCTACAGTTATTCATTTCATGGACGAAGCCCTACTCAGGCCTCCCGTCACTAGGTATCAAGAAGAGGTGTAAATTTTACTCATAAACTTCTCTGAAAATTATTGTAGCATAGCAACAGTAAAATAATTTTCTTTTATGCAAATAAAATTGTGATACCACATAATTTGTAAATTGTACAAATGTGCTCCGTATTTGACCATTTAGCTGTGCTTGCCAATTTTACTGAACTGGTCCGAGTTTCAAATTAGCTCATGTCTATCTGTTTCTGTTTCTATCAAGAAGAGGTGTAAATTTTACTCATAAACTTCTTTGAAAATTATTGTAGCATAGCAAAAGTAAAATAATTTTCTCCTATTCAAATAAAATTGTAATACCACATAATTTGTAAATTGTACAAATGTGCTCCATATTTGACCATTTAGCTGTGCTTGCCAATTTTACTGAACTGGTCCGAGTTTCAAATTAGCTCATGTCTATCTGTTTCTGTTTCTTTTTATAATTACTCCTTATTCCCAACATTGCATACCTATTTATAATAAAATGTTTGATCACTCTTGGATTAACGAGACAGATTTCGGCAATCCAACATTTCACTGGAAAGTGTTACAGACAGACAGATAAATTACAAAACGTATCTGTCACTGTGTTTGACATCTAACATGGAGAGTTCCGAATATCAGCACCTAATCTTGCATCTCGCTCGACATCGAAAATCTAGGTCTATTCCGGAATTTCAGCATATTATTATTTACTTTTACATAAGACATGTTTATAGATGACTCCTCATTTTACTGTAGTTCCCATAATAATCTTGTTGAGAATCTGAAGCATTTTGGAAAGTGTCAATCAGAGATAAGTTAAATACATGGATGAATCATGCCTGTATAAAAATAATTTTTTCGTGGTCTGAGCGTATTCCCATTTAAATACATTATTTCGTCTACATAACAAACGTCGTTAGCAACTA
>JAHZMZ010001123.1:0-22936 GCA_027743805.1 Lepidocyrtoides sp. E14 | reverse complement strand
ATTGCTGCCATTTTGTCTCCAGAGAATAACCCTGAGGCTGCAGAAAAATAGGAATTATAATTATATTATTATCATAAATTCACAGCAGCCGAAAAACTTACAAGCAGATATATACTCTGTGTATGTACTTTGAATTTTTTGTATCAAATATCCACATCGTTATAAAAATGCCTGCAAAATGGGGTTACTTTTAATTACATCCATTTACGATTGTTAATGAATGCAAGAAATTAAGCACTTGCGTGGTCATTTTGCTTAGTATGTAGTAGAAGAGGGAAAATATAGATCAGAAGATTGATATTACATACTTCGATTTAGATCGTATTCCATCGTTCCTGCTCATGACAAGCATCTACTGCTAATAGGCCGTATTAACTACAGCACAGGATTACAGTGTTTGCAAACAGAATCCCAAAAAACCATTAAGGGACTATAGATCTCCCTCTTTTGATAAAAAACATTGCTCTATATTTATATTCATCAAATGAACTCAGCTATACTTTCATAAAGGTTTGTGCTAATACCATCGTCTCTAATCATTCATGATTAATTGTCACATTAAAAGCTTAGTAGCTAAACTCTGAATATTTCACCTCCTTTCTCTGTTGACTTTGCTTGACTCATTCATTTCTTGGCATGAAAGCTGAAGATAAAAAAATTACTACGAAATCGATTAAGAGTGTGATTTTTGGAATTAAATATGTACAATATATGCACCAACATTATATAGTTTCTCGTACATGCAAAAACACATGCTGCATTATGGATTCCGATTCCTTCCCATCTCATCTTCTCTCTCACCTCAGCCGCCCGTAACAAGAAGCAGTTTGCTTCACAAAAGGGATCAACTTTCACATTTCATGACAAACTGAAATTAGGTTAATCAAGCCAATAGGGAGTCATGTAAAAATCCTTTTGTGAGTAGTGCAACAATGTTCAATCCGTCGTCCCTCTGGCTCTCTCCCTCTCTCTTTCTATACCTCACAGTAGTTGTACCTATCTCTTTTTTTCACAAACAGTTTTGTTGTCAATTGTCAGACTGATGGTAAATAGCTGCTCCGCTGGCCCTAGTAAAACTTTTACATTGCCAATAATAGTGACACTTGCTGCAAGCGACGGTTGGTCTCTCGGTAGACGGTCTTTTGCCTCCATAGTCAGCTTTTATAGTTTCCAGTATATAAAGTACAAACCTACATAATACAAGAAAAACCTGCTGTAAAATTCATGCGATTTCTATAGCCATGCATTTGGTATAGGTTACACCGTTGGAGCAGTTTAAATCAGGCATTGCATGCATACCACCATGCCATGCCTTGCTACGTGCGTTTTCATCTTGTCCCACCAGTCAGAGACTGGTCATTTATCTTCTCTTCGACCTTATTGAGCATTCCTACTCCGCCACTGTGCCACTTTATTTATGTCTCCATTCTCCATCTCCCTCCTTCTCTCCATGACTCACATAATATGCAGCTTTCCTTTTCAAATACAACGACCTTTTTCTCTCCTCTCACAGTTCGATCTTTGTGTATCTTGTTGTTCCGGTACAGAGAAGAGACGCATTTTAGAGACCGATTGTTGATGTCATACAGACATATAAAATAATAGAGGAGTAGTTTGTTTTCGTTATTACATCCATTGTAAATACATATACATATGTATAGTCGATAAGCATATAACATTATTATTCCTTCTGGTGTCTTTACAAAAAAGCCAAAATTTAAAGTACACACAACACATACGCCCGTTGCCTTTGTACGACTCGCAATGCGAACACCGAGCCTCATGCTTTGTGCACTGAACATAAAATGGAAGAAAGACGATGGTAGGCAGTGACGCAAATTCCCATGTTATATAATAATAATATTGTCATTAACAAACCATGTCATTATAGACGCGCTTTTACTTGCTAAAGAAATTTACTCTGCCTCACACCATCCTGCAATCTTTTACTTTTCCTCTTGCTCCCTTGAACGAATCAGTGGAAATTTTCTACTGAAAAAGAGAAAAATAATGGAAAAAACACTACCACTACAATACCTACTTACACATCATAGAGGTAATCATAAAATATGCAATTAAGCAAGGGAAAACATGCAAAAATATACTTGTCCTTGTTTTTTTTCAATGGGATAATATTTCAACGAAAGTCATGAAATGTGCTTGTTTTTCCTTTTTTTTAATCTCGAATCAAGTTAGCAAATGAAATATAGGTGTAGGTACACGGGTTTGTATGTCGAAAAGAAAGTAAACCTCTTAAGTTTTCCCGGTACAAAATAATCAAATAGTAATAAAATAAATGCTTGAAACTTTACACTGTTTATACTACGATTTGGACTTTTTTTCTGATAGATTAAATCAGGATCCGTATTAAACACTCGCATGAACAGGTACTTATGGTGCGTTTGTATGTTGTGTGTGTGTCAAATCAATTTACTTAAATTGGATTTTGAAGAAGGAAGCAGTAGAGTTGAACAAACATGACATGAAAACAGCAGTACTAACTACAAGACACTGCTGCACAGCAGCAAGAGAGGAAGCCTACACTACATAATTTTGCTACCCTGTTTTTGTCGATGCTGTTCATGATGACTATGATCAAGAAAAGGCTAGTGTTTCGGAAAATTTCAAAATAATAGACTCGGAAAACAGAAGCAAAATCAAATCAAAGAGAAAAGAGCACGCACTCTAGAAATGTAATCTTTCTTCCGCGTGCCTGCCTGCTGCTTTACAATTCAGGAAACTATAGGAGCTTTCCCAGTGCATAAAAAAATGGCCAATACAAAGATGGTACACACAAATATACATATTATATGCATATACACATATGCATGCATGTATGTACATTCGGTAATTATATTATACTTTCTCTAGGGTACAACAGAGTCCAATATTTGGATAATAGAAAGGAATTGTTAGTCTCCCAAAGTAATGTATTACAAAAAGAGGAAAGAGTTCTGTAAATAATTTTCAGTTTCCTATTTCGAATTCAATGATGACGTGTTGTTTAGGAAAGAAGATAAGCGGAAAAAACAATTTAGTTGGTACGCCTATGTGTATATAGATACATGCATATTATTGCATATGCACAAATGTACACATCTGCTAGCTGAATAACAATGAAAATGCGAAAAGACAACGGAGCGTATGAAATAGGAAAGTCTCGTGGGAGTCGAGAAAAGAAAAGTAAAAGCAAATTGTAAGATTCAAATAATACGAAAATTATTTATTGATTTGTTTTTTTTTCTTTTTGCTTTTCCTCCTTCTTTCAGCAGCGGACGACTCTTTTGCTCTTCCTATCAGTTCCCATTTTCTACATTCAACAAAATCTGCAGTGCCATTTTCAATAGCTTACACAATTTTCAACAAATAGCGAGCTTAAAACCGACGATGCCCCTATATATTCGATTCAATGCATGATTCCTCTTATTTTGGCAGAACAGTTGTGCACAAGTCAGATTATATCTTGATAATAATGATGCACAATGTATCAAACGGGTTACTCCAATATTGATGATGAGAAAAGGGATCCATATGTGTTTTGTATAACCATTCCGCATACTATTGCGAATTCGAAAGGATTTCGCAAGAAAAAGCAATAATAGGAAATGAATAGACAGAGCAAAGTGCTACCACTGATAGTTTGCTATATGCACTTGTTATATACCATTCTTGCAAATTATACATATATGTCGTCTCCCCGATGACATCCCTTGACCCACATTTTAAAAAGTTGAAACAAATAAACTTTTTTTCTCAAAATAAGAAACAAATTGTTGAAATTTTGATGAATTGAGTAAAGTAAGCAAAAAATAAATTGTTGACAAAATCTTAATGAGTTGTGTATTTTACATGCAAAAGTACTTCACAGTAAGGTAACATACGTATATTTTAAAAAAAAGATTGAATTACACAAAAAATCGTGCGACTTTGTTTGCGGAGATGTCACACACATGCTAAATAATGATCTCCTTCACTTTTTTGCTCAACTCGTTTTCGTCGGTCATCGTAGGTTAGCATGCATGATATAATAGACAAGACATATTAAGATTCAGCCCACATCTTTTGATACTTCAGAAACAAGAACAAGCACGCACATCTTCCTTCTAGTAGAATCAACAAAATAGGACAAAAATGATAGGTAGTTAGTTGAAAGATGAATAGTTTGAAAAAAGAGGAAAAAACTCAAACTAACTCAAAAGATGAAAGACTAATGATACCCTAAACGTCAAACATAAGAAGACTGAAATATCATCAACTTGAATTGAAGAATGTCAAGTAGGTAATGACATGACAAAAACGTTTTCTCTTTATCTTTTCGTGTACGTAAGTACAAAAACTTCTTTTTGTCAGAATGGGGAAAAAAAGATCTTCAAAAAATCTGAAATAAAAGTTGCAAACAGTTTCTTTTATTTGTTGAGTAAAAATAGCAAAGAGGGATGTAAAAGTTTTTACAAAAAGTTTCAGTCTAGCTGGAGTAAACTAACTGTGCAAAATGCTAAGATAATATAATAATATTGTCTGAGAAAAATCTCTGCATTTTTACAGACGACTTATTTCTCTCCTTCATAAAACTCGGTGTGCCCTGTTATGATTATTACGGTTAAGTTGAAAAAATGACTGGAATAACTCGGTTTGAACAAGAAAAGATTTTCAACCTTGAAAACTTTCAAGCATGTATGCACTTTCCATACGGAAACAACTTAGCCAAGCACAGTTCACACATTTTACATGTAACATAATATATCATCTTACAAAACGAAGAACATTATTAACCACAGCATCAAGTCCATGAAAACTTTGTCTTTTCCACGTAAAAAACAAAGCAGCTGGAGAAATGAAAAATGCATGTTGGTAAATATTCTGTAGAACTCGCGATTTTTTTTAAAAAAATAGAAGATTGAACACGAAGAAGAAAAAAATCTAGTATGATGTAGAATCGTAAAGGATTCACCGTAAAAAAACTGTGCTAACCAAACAAAGAAATTTGTACTTTTTTCAGGCTCACTGGTTTCCCGTCCTTACAAACAGATTTCTCCTGTCAAACCGCAAATCTATCATGCATGCTATATGGTTGAGTGCCACCAGCATTAAGCTCTTTTTCTCTTTTCAGTGTTATCATGCAACCTAGCCCTACTCATCCATGTTTCTCAATATCTTCTTTTTTATGTCTCTATCTCCATCATTTAATTTTGTTGTCCAGACGTATGCAAGGAAAACATGAAAGCTAGACGAAAAGGAAACCAAACAACAAGACATACTAGACAGCACACAATTGGGAATACCACAGTTCCAACTTTCAATAGACACCATGTCTGAAGCTCGAGCTAATGCCTTTGTATTTATAGAGTAATGTATAGTAGGTGTGTAATATAGGTTTCAAAAAAAGTCTTTATTACAGACATTAGTATTTTCTGTAAAAAAAAGCTGAACAACAGGAGCCCACGCACATTTGATCTCCCGGAATTTAGTGCTAAACAAGAGTATGGAATATGAAAAGAAAATCTGTTCCAAGTTCTTCTTATGATAACCATTACAACTATATGCACTATCAAATAAAACACCTTGCAGAAAGTTCATGAGCATGATGTTTGGTAACAAAAGGGGAAAATACAGCTAAAAATATTTCACAACAAAGAATCTCCGCGCAATCAAAAGAAAGTTGAGTCAATGACACCTTTACCGGTACCTTGTTTTTTTTCTTTACATAAATATATTGTTGATACTGCGCCAACAACAATAACAGCACGAAAAAAAATCAGTATACGGTCTAGTGGGAGTACTTGAGATGGGTAAAAATGTAGAATGAGAAATAATATGGGAATAGTTTTCCCATTTTCCAGTTGGATAAATTTAATAAAAATTTCTTTGTGAAGAAAGGCATGGAAGCAAGTCGAGGCATATGTGAATATTTACAAGACCTCTTATGTGCCATCTCACTTTTCTACTTCAACGATTGCTTCTTCTTCCTCAGTTCCCACTATTCTTCCTTTTCTTTAGTTCTCCACAACTCATATTCTCTCTGTAAGTATAGAGAAAAGCATTGAGAATGGCTATAGAAAAATTGAACAGAAAAGCCAGAAGCCATATTATGAAATAGATAGTGTGCACGTATATTGAAAGTTATACCAAGTTTCTACCGCTTTCCCTTCCAACACAATGCACAAATATTGCCGCTAGTGCCACCACCAAAAGCAAGTCCAAAAGACTACTGACCTAAAGCCTTCCTAAGCACAAAACGGCACGACAAAAAAGTGAATACGAGTTCTTTCAAGTACCCATTCGCACACACATTTCCACCATTCCGTTTTGCATCCATCTATACGCACAATCGTGCAAGATGATGATCGGTATAATAAAAGGCTGGTTCAACTCATAATTTTGAAAGAGAAAGAAAAAAAAGAAAGGGAAATTGCTGATAATATTCTTGTACAAACGTGATCATGAAGATCTGAAGCATGCTCACACACTCACACATCTTTCTAGAATGACTTTACTTTTGCCGAATACAAAATATTATTGCAGATAGATATATACGTACAAAAACCCGCACTTATGTACTTGCATCAAAAAAAGCAGTTTTTTCTCTTTGCTAATATTGCTAAACTGTCATGACCATACGTACCACATATACATTTCATTATTTAGAAAACCACCAACTTCCTTCCAACCATTCATTTTCAACATTTTTCTACCATTTCCTCTTTATTGGTTACACAATGCAGTATGGTCATCATGGTGTACTCTTCAAGCAGGAATCTCGTATGATCATCAATTTGATTATTGTAGAGCAGGCGAACCCAGAAATATTTGCTACAGCAATTGCCTTCACTTCAATTGTCTATTTTTCTTTCCCTGCTTTCCAGACATGCATGATGTAATTCAGAGAGGCAAGAGATGCAGTAGTACAAAAATGGGAAACGTCCAAGAAGGAAAAGAATATCACTTTTTCAGCCATGATGATGATCATCATCATCATCAACAACAACAGTGAGGATGTGGCGATTCCGCTCGACCCACACATTTTTTACTCAACTGTGTACAAAAGTCTCGAAAGTATAACATACAACACAATACACATGAGCATGAAATAATAGCCTACTCATGAGTATGACAGATTCAATCCATACTTGCTTGCGTCCATACTTCCTTATCGATGATGATAGTGTGAATGTGAGGAGCCAGAACTGAAATCTATCGACAAATACAGTATTATAGCGCCCAAACATCGATTACATTACTGTTGTGCAAATAGGAATATGTTTGGTCGCCAAACAAAGCGAAACACAGAAACGGTTCGAATTGGCTGGAAAATATAACATTCCGCAAAACATATGGACACATGGTTTAAAAATGATAGTGATAGTTTGTTGTGTACTTTAAGATATCTTCTCAAGCGTGATGAAAAAAAAATTGCAAGGAGAAATAAAAATGAGAAACTGACACTCTGCAAACAAAATAAGCAGAGTGTAGGGAATGAAGAAGAATATAAAATGAGAAAATTGAATAGAAGGAAATACTGAACTGCTTTTCTCTTCTGCTACATGTAGTGTATGTAGGGTAACAGATGATGGTAGCAAGATGGCGACATCGTGGTCAGAGGAATAATTTTTCATAATAATATGTGGGTGAGCAGTAGTAGTAGTAGTAGTAAGCTACTACTTCAATGTAAAAACTAAATTCTGCAATTCTGCTCGACCCTCGAAGAAACGTGAATTTAATAGAAATGAAAGATGCGTTGTTGTAGCTCACTTATGCTTAAAACTACTCTTACAACATCTGGTGAAAAATGGACGACACGACTGGCTGGAGTCGCTTAATGGAAGCTGGCAGTTTTCCGACACCACTTTCCACAAAGTCAGAAGGCATACATTACAATTTACAAACAAGTTTGACTTTTGGTGTCAAGAAAGTGTGGACAAAAAGAGATAATAATTTGACGAATAATTTTGTACCTTGAACTCACAGCCCGTTGCAAAATTAAACTTGACGATAAGTTCACAAAGGCATGTTAGTAGGCTTTTCAAAAAAGTATGAGGCATATAGACTATAGACATAGTCGTGAGTTGTACGGGAATACTGATGTGACAAAATAAATCCACAGAAAAATTGTCTCTTTTCAAAAAAGTATGAGGCATATTATAGACTATAGACATAGTCGTGAGTTGTACGGGAATACTGATGTGACAAAATAAATCCATAGAAAAAATTGTCAACACTTTGTGATGACAATAAAAGAGTGCATAAAAAGCCGTTACTGTTTCATTTATTCCCTCAATAGTGTAAATAATCAAACGAAGAATTGTAGGTAATTTTATGTTATTATAAATTGTTCATTATAAAAGTTTGCAAACTCTGCACCGTAGGGAAGGGATTACAAGGATGATTTAATATGCGAAAATAAAAATTAATTATAAATTTCGCGACCGACCTGAATGAAAACAGCCTGAGTACCTATGTACTATTTCAGCACATATTTTTCAAAATTTAAACATTTTTTACTTCCGTGCAATATGAACAAAAACACTTGTACTTGTGCTTTTGCACATGAAAAGTGCATACTAAAATAAGGTGAAGAAGGTCGTATATTAAAAAGTGAATACATAAGTAAAAATGGTGCATAATTATAGTATATACACAATGGCACTGCATTAAAGACTACCGTCACAGCTGTACTGAATGTTTCTTATCCGAACACCAACCATTTTCTTCTCTCTTCTTCGTTAGTAAAGTCTCCGGAGAAATGACGAAATAGAAAGGGATACATGATAATGCATTATAAATGTATCACTTTTTCCTTCAGAGCTCCCACTTGCCCTATTTCTATACAACTGCAGTAAAGATCATAAATAGTTGCCGTTGCCAGTAAAGGAAACCTCTTTCTCTTTGCTTTTCTTGGAGAAACAACAAAAGGTAAAACTTTACTTTTGGGTCCATTATTCTTTTGACTGACCGTCATGGCGGTGTTAGCTTAAGGCTAAACTGGAATGTTCTTTCCACCTTTTCTTTTTCTTCTCCTTCTTGGATAGATAACCTCCTTGTTTTTCTTTCGAACATTTTTTTTTTCGTTTCTCATCTCTTTACCACAGTGAAACATGGAAAAAAGGAAGGATGCTTCGAAGAAAACAAACTACACGTGTATGTATTTTCTTTCTACCTAAACGCCTCTTACGTGTATTCAATTGCTTATATACCTTTTCGAAAAACATATTTTTTCAGGTGCGTGTCATGCAAGTCACTGTAGAGGTAAACTCTTGCAAAACCCTTCTTCTACATATTTTTACACTCACTCGTCCTACTTCTCCAGAAAAAATGTTCTAGGCTGGTCTGTTTTGGACAAGGCGTTTCTTCTTGTATTGTAGCTTGCCGGAAATGGGTGTACGTGAAATAGAAAAAAATGTAGGTAGGTAGGTAGACCGGTACCAATTTTTTATGTGTACGTACCTTCCCTTGTTTATGTATTCATGTTGTTGATGCTTTTTCTCTTGTTTTACTGTTTCTCCTGAAATATATATTAGGGTAGTTTATGCGTTTTAAGTAGTTCCTTGTCCCGAAATAATATCGTGCATTCAGAAAGAAATTCAAACTTGACTGAAACCTACAGGTTTATATGCATTGTTCACGTAATGCTTGTAGTTGTTTTTTCTTCTACTTTTTGAGTTATTGCAAGGGTAAAATAACACTTAAATTACCAAGCGTGGAATTTGGAAGGTAGCCTCTAAGGGATAGGCAAACAAAGATAATATTTGTTCTGTAGTTTTTTTATTTCGGCATGTGTTTCTTTACCTTGAGAGACGTAGACGAAGATGGATGCGGGTTCAGCATGAGCAGTTTTACATGTATAATTTCCAGAGTCGGCAATTTTGGCGTCTCGGATGGTAAGCCTAGAATGAGTCCTTGCCCCAGGCTCTGTACGGACGACTACCTCACGAGAGTTGCCGTAATTTATCATCCGCTCGTTATGGTACCAAAAGATGAACTCGGGTGGCTTGGGACTCTGTAAAATTGGAAGAAAAACGAGATTTTAAAACAAATTTGAAATAATTTTATCCTGTTTTTTTATAAATAACTTGTTCGCTCAAATAAACAGCATCATTTTAAAAATTGAATAGACAAACATATGACATGAAAATCACCAAGCCTGGTCGTTTGATTAAATCTACAATGTTTTTATCGAAGAGTGCGTATTGTATTATGCAAATATGTTTTTTTTTTATAATTCAGTGAACTTTTTACTTAAAAATTCAACACAGCATCCAAAGTTTTTCCTTGTGAACACTATATTGCTCCATTATACCTAATTTAATACCATGTAGAGGAATAGAATAGGAATATTTTCTGTTGTCTTTCCGCTCTAATAACTTGAGGACTTTGCAGTGGGTCGCAAATGGTACTCAAGAATGCAGCAACTTTACAATTAGGGATATCAAGAGAAAAGAGGATAACAACAACAAAGAACATGAAAGACTATATTTGTGTAAACTATTTCATTTCAAAAAGTCTAATCAAATCGCCATCATGCATTTCAGTTTACGTTTACTGGAGAGAGCAAACAAAAGGTTTCTGTACTTGTAGTACTACTGACTCGGGAAAAATACTTTAAATCCTTTTCAGGTGGTCGTTATAACGGACCGCTTATTTCATCAGCTCTAATAATGCAATGCAGCAGCAGAGTCGTTGCATGCATACACACTACAGGTTAAATACAAATAATCATGGTGAGAGACACAAATGAGTAGGATCACAGATAGTCTACAGCTTACAAATGTGTTGCCAAAATTGTTTTTAAATAGCTTCTTTTCAAATCATGCTGTTGTATGGTACATTTAATCTACCACATCTATCATATTTACGTACTAAAGGGAACAATAAAAACTGGAACGTGCTCATTTCCCGAAATAATGGTCATGTGCAAAAGAAATATGGAGGACCCACAGATTCGTAGTACAGTAAACAATATTATTATATAGAAAATACTAAACTACCCAAGTTAAACAACAAGTAACACCACTTTCGTTTCGTCTTGGTATTTTGTAGCGTGCCTAAAAAGGAGAAAAGAATCGAGAAAGAGAGAATCCAGATGAAAATGCAAACCCAAATAAAAGGTGGAATGAGAATGAAACTGCTACAGAAATATCCTGAAGGCTGTACAATAATACGGACAAAGAAATGTGAGAGAATCGTTCTTCAGAATATGAATGGGCCATTATGGGAAATGGAATGCATAATGGAATATAAATAAACATATGTGCTTGCCTATTTTTAAGTAGGTATAGTATGCACATTTAGTACGGGTAACAGTTGATAGTAGTATTAATTTGTGCTAACCTGCATGGATAGGTATATGTGTAGAAAGTAGAAGTTGCCTAACACTCTGTGTAAAACGAAAAATGAATCTAGCAAACAAGAGGATTCTAATTTCTCTATAAGTGTCTTTCAAGTAACCAGTAACCATCATGAAAGGATATACCGCAAACCACGACCTTTCTCTATTGGAATCAGAACCCACCAATACCAGCTTAAAATTTTCAGTAAATATTGTGTCATCATGAATAGATGTCTTAACTAGCATAAATGTGTTTTCACTTCCAGTCTGAATTGAAAAGACTTATTTAGGTTATTTCCAAGTTATACGAGAACAAACATTATAGAATGTAACACAAGCACTAACAAACCCATCATTTTCTTTATTTCTAACTACTTTTTACTTTTGCTAATAGCAGAACTGAAATAAGGATAGCATTGGAACAAGTCCACATTTATTTCAGAAGGGATGCAAACAGTGGAAGCCTCCAGCTTTTATTATACCCTCGTTTTATTTAACATGTTTCTTCTGTTTTTCTGAAAACAAGTATGCATGTATACAATTTCAATTCTGTCTCATCCTCAGAATACTCCACTCTGCTAGATATAACGGTCTTATCCCCTCTTATCACCACCATCATCATCATTTATGCGCGTGGTATTGCTACTACTGTAAAACATAAAAGCCTCCCAATACCATTGCCATTACACATTTTTCTAAGAAGAGAAACAACATCGCTTCAGATTAATATTCAGTGGCACTTGTACTGTCCCTAACACCCACACACAACGACTACTCCCGTCACCGTCATTACCTCCGCCACCACCACCACCAGCAGCATTGTATGCTTCAAAGTAAATTTCTATGTTTTTCAGAAGATTATCAGGGATTTTCAGCGCATTTTCCATTAATTTTTCTTCTTTTCAGACTTCAAACCCATTTTCAGTGCCAAGCCAAAGAAAAACCAACAACTTTGCTATAGTCAAAGCCAAATAGGCCGCCACATTATAAAGTAGGCATACAAAGGTATCAAGTAGCCAAAACTACAAAGTCTGACAGTGCTACTACAATGGATTGTTAGATGACGACGAATAATCAATGAGACTAGAACTACAAGTGCTACAGTATTTTACGTTTTTCCCTTTTCCACACCAAACTATAAAAGTATTTTCGTTTGAAAAGACCCTATAAGAAAGTAGCTGCTGGATTTTAATCAAATTATCTTGTTTCAAAATGTCCTTCCTCTCCTCGTTTTTTGGTAGTTCACTTACTGTCTAATGTCTATGTTGTCAAATATATTTTTAGCACACCTGGCCGTATTAACTACCAACAAAGTTCTTATGGATGTTCCCATGTTTTTTAATATGAAATTCCTCCATTGTAGATACAGGGGTTATATATAAGCGACCGGCTAATGGGATAGCCGTAAACGCTGGACTGTTTGAAAAGACCCTATAAGAAAGTAGCTGCTGGATTTTAATCAAATTATCTTGTTTCAAAATGTCCTTCCTCTGCTCGTTTTTTGGTAGTTCACTTACTGTCTAATATCTATGTTGTCAAATATATTTTTAGCACACCTGGCAGTATCAACTAACAACAAAGTTTTTATGGATGTTCCCATGTTTTTTAATATGAAATTCCTCCATTGTAAATACAGGGGTTATATATAAGCGACCGGCTAATGGGATAGCCGTAAACGCTGGACGATTTTGCTTACAACAGAAAGACGGACAAAAATAAGCCACTGTTTGTAAATCAAACTTTAATCTTGGTAGCTTGAATTGAAACGCTAACATTTGATATTTAATTGCTCGTCATTTAAACCATTATGTTATGAAATCGCTATAATTCCGTAGTTTATATTGCTGAATTATTGATAGTATTTTCGTCCTTTGTTACTGCGGTCTACATACGGTCTAAATATGCAGCTTCATTCGACAAATATTATTTCAGTACTTTTTATAGAGAAATGTAGACTTAATGCTATTGTTTCCATATTTCGCACGAATCCATTTATGATTGTGAACATTAAATTTACATGCATAGCTCATAGCTTCATTCAATCACTGATTAGCAATCAGTATCAGACAACGTTGTTACAGTGTAGTTTGGTAGAAGCTTGAAAATAAAGGATTAACTGAGCTAGAAACGAAAAATTTGTCATCAATATTTCATTTGTTGAGGTTGAAGACAACAATGAGCAAACATTTAAGTCAGGTTATGCATATTGTATACACTAACAACGTCTACAATTTTCTGGTGTTGTTGTTGATCATAAAGGTGCCTCTTGCCGTCTTGCCACCACCCTAAAAACATTCTGCATTCGAATTTATTAACAAAATATTGAATTTTGGATTTGATTGAAGATACCTCTCTGTCAAGCATACTTAAACTGTTCAACCAATGTACACATTCTTAGTATATGATGGAATAAAAGCAAACTTAAAGTTGTCGAAAATTTCCAAGTGTAAAATGGTGAAAGCAAGGAAATAATGACATGAGCATAACAAACGCGTCCTCTGATTATCTCTTTGTTTTGACTCAAAAATGTATAGCGTGTTGTCCCTTCCTCTCTCTCTCTTTCTCTCTCTCTCTCCGTTTGTGCCTCGTTCTTGGAAGATTTCATCATTAAATGTTTGCTTGTGTAAATCCTATTTGGAGTTGTTCAATTTCATTTTGAATCAAGATTATTTCTTGACTCGACGTAGTAGCAGCGACAGCATATAGTATTTGAGAGATCTACAATCTTAAAGTGTAATTTCCGTTTCTTGATGGGGAAACAGTCATCACGGTTAATGGCATTCCTATTGCTTACAATCACTGGCGATGAGACTTCAATCTTTTGATATTTCACTTCAGCAGTATTGACGGTAGCATTTATTTGCTGTTTCATGGCTTCTGTCAGTGCACACCGAATAAAACTGTGGAGTGCAAGAACATGGAGACAGTATTTAATAGACAGTTTAGTTATTTATTAACATATCCGCATAGAAAACGTCAATGTTTACTAAACTTTCAAGCATTTCTTAGTAGTATTTAGTAGCATGCAGCCACTGCACGATTCATTAATAAGTTTTGCTCGCAAATTTCCTTCGACAAACTGTTGTAGTACCTTTGTTACACGACAGACATTTTGTTAACTTCATCGCATTAACATATTTTGATACGACCGAGTGGAGCGAAATATATGTTCATTAACAAAACAAGCAAAATTTATCTACTTCGGTAGTGTTTTTGATGCTTAAATACAACTATGGAACAAAATAATTTACCTACGCAAAAAAATTCTTATTTAACAAATTTGAGCATCTTGCTGTTTAAATTTACACTTGATGCTGTGAAGTTGATGAAGTACAAACTCACGCTTTCGAACATAAGTTGCGATGAAAGTTGCGTAATCACTCAACTTGGCAATTTACTTCGCAGCCCTATTACCGTCTAAAATAAGTTTCCTTCGTAAAATCAACTTCATTTTGCAACTTTTGGTACAAACTCACGCTTTCGAACATAAGTTGCGATGAAAGTTGCGTAATCACTCAACTTGGCAATTTACTTCGCAGCCCTATTACCGTCTAAAATAAGTTTCCTTCGTAAAATCAACATCATTTTGCAACTTTTGGGGCAATATTTATTCAATGTTAGCAAAAAGTGAAAGTACTTCTAGAGATAGAAAGACGAACTAAAAATTAATACGGAAAACGTGAGAAAGCAACATTTTTGTTTTCACTTTTACCTCTTCTCGTTTTCTTTCCAGTATAAATATTGTAATGGTCAAATGCACAAGCTGTAGTAATAATAATAATTATTCCTTAGTTGCAAAATGGACCATCAATGTGGCATAAACTGTAAAATACATAATAATAATAATAATAATTTTTTTCTCTTTTTGCTTACATTACGACTCAATCCTCTTTCGTACATGGTTATTTACTTTACTGCAAACTGCAATAATAGTGGTATCAATATTTTTTATCCATATTTACGCAGTACTTTCTCCTGCCAGCGGCTTTAACTAACGGTTCCCTTTATTATGCACATCACAACTACCATACGACTACCGTTTTTGCCATTATTGCAATTTTCTCCACTGTAACAATAATTTATATACTGCACCAGTGTCTCAACTAGAAAAAGCACCTTCTCGCCAGCTTATTGAAAAACCGTGAAACAAAATAAATATAAAGAATGTTAGCTCAGGAAAATTTCACATTCTCCTTTTCTCTTCATACGTTACCTACTCAATGTATTGCGAATTCTTTCCATTTTCTTTTCTTTTTTACTTCCCAAGCAAAATTTTCTGACCGTCTTGTTATGTCTTTGCTTGTTGCACTTCTCCTGATTACAAAGCCATATTATTCTATCTGATACTATAAATACCTATACTCCTCAATATTTTTTTCTGCAGTTTTATATGTGTGTTCATTTACGAAGGAACATTTTATGGTCTTTGTTCTTACTTTCCCTTCCATGCTTTTCAAGTTAATTCTGTTTTATTCTCATTTGGTAAGTGCGTACCGCGTACCATTATCTATATAGCAGCTAAGAATATTTTTTCGTTAAAAGTATTCTTCCTTCTCATCATTTTAAATTTTTGATACGCAAATGATTGAAATTTTCTCCTTTTGCAGAACTACTTTTTTCAAAAAAGAATATCCTTACTCAGGATTTTGTAGAGTTCTAAAACACGTAGACGATATAAGCAGGCCTGGTGTTACACAAAAAAGTTAAAAATTAAAATATAGTGTATCAGAAGCAAAATAGTCATGTATTCTGCTTTGGACGAGTGTTTATGTGATAAACAAGCATTATATGTACAAATGTACAACAGCCATGTATATTCATTCAGTTATTTATACATACACATTTACTTTCCAAGAGAAAGTCATTGAAGCATGACCTGACTTTCTGAACTCTTGTTATTAGACTGAGTTTTTTTCTGACTGTTGAGCTGGACTTTCTTGGTAGTGTAGTCGTAGTCTGAAGAAGTCAGGCTAACTCCACGTCATAGTCATAAACCACTTTGTGAAAGTATAACAAGACATACATATGGATATGTACGTAGGTCTAACAATTCTATAACATTTACAGCCGCCAAACTGTCTACTTCTTCCTGAAATAAAATACAGACTCACAACAAACCGACCACCACCACTGTAGTACAAGTAACACACTATTTCATTCAACCTCATTGCATTTATTTATTTACACCATAAATTCACAATTTCTACCGCCAACAGTAACCGTTCAGTATTTACAGAACATTTGCACTATATATCACAAATTTTCACAGGGAATTGCGAAGAGGGTAATATAGAAGGTCAGTAGCCTGTATATCATGTGGTACGCACTTCCTCTATGAATTTTGTTATCTCGGTCACCGGACTTTTCATTTTTCGATGAAATTCCACATTCAGCAGTAAGCTTGATTTAATTTCTCTGCTTGGTCAATTTTCATACACTCAACCTACTGGAAATAGGTGTATAAGTGACTGGGATGAGAAAATTCACTGTATGTATTTCAATTTCTCTCGTTGCCTGAAATGATATTACCACAAGCATGAAATTTGGATTAGATACGAGATACAAATTGCTTCAGCTAAGCAGTGTAATACCACAAGAAAATGAGAATGTACATATATGAAAGAAAGAGCCAAGCGGTTCATGTTTCTTCACTCGGTTTCGAATTTCGCTCTTTTCCCGTTTCAGAATGAATGTTTTTTCCTTTGGTTTTTTCCATTAAACCTTTCTTCACTGTTGGTTGCAACCGTTCTAGTTGCTAGTTGTGGTAAGCTTAGTAAGTTTCACGTTGCCCCTAACCTCATGCCATCTTTGCCCAATCCCCTTTAATTCCTCATGTATACTCATCACTTGTATTTATGCAGCTTTAAATATTACTACATCCAAAAAAATTAACAAGAAAAGGATTGAAAGTTGAACTTTTGTGCAACCACGACCACGACCAAAGTACAGAAGAGGGCATTGTACTTAGAACGTCTCATTCTCATTCTCAACAGAAAAGCAATAACAGTTGGCCATCATCATCATCAAACCGAGTCGGGTAGGAGAGACCAAGAAGAGAAATAATTCAGAGAGAAATGTTATAAGCACACATTCTTCAGAATTGTACAAAATTTTAATGGATAACTACAAGCGGAAAAGGCAGTATATATTCTGGTATTGAAAGAAACTATTCTAGGTAGGGAGAGTTGGAGATGGAGAGCATTAGCCTTGTTATGAATGCATGACAGAAAACGAAGAGAAGTAAGAACACGGGAGCAGAAGGCGTCATGAATATTATAGGAAAAACTCATCATCAGCGGATCCAAATCTGATACGACAACCGAATATGAAATACGCACCAAGCGATGTCAGTAAGAACGGAAACGGGAAGAAAATGGAGGAAGGTTATATTTTCATCATCATCATCGTCAGAATCCAAATACATACCTACTCTGAACTCGGGGGCTCGATGAAATATAAATCTTCCACACTGCATCTCCCTCAAGATTTATCATGCACTGATGATGGTGAGTTTTACTGACTGATGAGATGAGAGGTAGTGTGCGTCTAGTCTAGTGTGACCTGACTAGTCAATTCCTACATAAATATATACTCCTATCTGCGTATTGTCTCATCAATGCCAATACATACTGCCAATAATAAGCACCTTTCCACTCTCTTGAAAGTAAAATAATGTCAACTTTGAGAGAAGAAAATTGACAGTCAAGATGAGTGCACATCTTTGAAAAAATTAAGTAAAAACATGGCAAAGTATTTTATTAAGCGGCCATGTAGAAAATGAGATGAGAGCTTTGTAGTCTTTACAATTGTTCTGTGCCTGCCTACTTCCACCTACACAATTCAAACGTCCCCAAAAAAACGGACAAGCGATAAAAGTAGTAATGCAAAGTTTAGACTAAAACTGGAATATCCCTCTCTGACTTGAGAAATTTTAGAGGGAAAAGTTGTGCATTGAGCAATTTTAAATTCACTCTCCTCAAGTCCAGTAACTAATGTTAGTAAGTTGGTATATATGAATAAATATATGTATAATGGAGAGAACGCCTGAAACAATGGACAAGTATTTGTACAAGTTTAAATTGCCAGAAAACAAGCGAGAGTTATAAAGTTCAGAAGAATTGGAAAGACAAAAAACATTTTGGCTACTACTACTACTCCCTTGAATGTATTATTATTGCTCCCAAGATATTTTCTAAAAAAAACTAAATAGTTTCCTGTACACTGGTCCACGCTATTCAAACTACAACTGCTACTGTACGACTTTGCTAGGTTTATAGAATTGGACGATTTCAACTTGGTACTAACTTGCCTTTACAATATTAAAAAACTCGCTGAACAATGTTGGGAAATTCGAATTTTCTCGAGGTTCCAAGAACAGAGTCATATTTACATAGAAAATTGCTGAATCCTTGTGGGATAACGAGGATATATGGTGATGATGGTTCCGTTTTTAGATGCTCGCCGTTTTGTTTAAGGTTACATATGATTTGTACTCATGTATTCAATTTCAAATTTTATCAAATGGACGTGAATTTTATTGGATTTCCACAAGGAGTTTGGGTACTACTGCTGAACATACCACTACTAGACATACAAGTACCGGAAAAACCTATTAACAAAATACGCTACATAGTAATTTTATTATTTTCCTGCTACTACTCCAAATTTCCTAATAAAAAGGTAGGCTGTTGCATAATTTGGGTTACTGGAAAACGTGAATGGTTGTTGTGTACGTGCTTTTTGCTGTGTTTACGTACCTATGTTCCTAGTTTGTAAACAGGGCAGCTGCGTAATTGTAGAAAGAAGTACATATAATAATATATACATACATAATAATTGTACATACCTATCCAATCTCCAATGTCTTTTCAATAATGTACACAAATTTCTTTATCAATTCAATTTCAACATCCGATTCAGTCCACCGGCCAACTGATTTAATACGGTTTGTTAGTATTACAATTGGTATTATCTGATCTTGCATTTTTTTGCCGGCGCAGGCGAGCAAACAATCCAGTTCCCTATCAACCTTTTCACCAAATCAAATTCAGGTCAGTGCTCATATCCCTTATAAATTTATCGAGCCGGGGGTTTACGAGTTTCTAACAAAAAAATTATAATATGCCGATGGGATGGGAATCCTGGGGAAAACAAGAGAAGAATAAAAACCAGGAGGAAGAAGAAAAGTTTACTTGGAATATTATCATGATGATCATGATTGCGTGAACGAATCATGACACGTATGTATGTAATTTTATATAAAAAATTTATCTGTTCCGTTCATATATACTGTTCTGGAGGAGAAAAAAACATGCATCAGTCAGGGCTATTCTACTACCACAAAAAAGGTATTTTACAGCTTCTATCGTCTTTGTTAGCTTATGATCTACTTCTACGCTATATTCAAAGCTCTGTCTGGAATATCGATGACAGAGTACTTAAGACCGCAAACTTTGTTCGTTCCTGTACCCTTCCAGAATCCCGCAACCTAGATGAAAATGGATGACTGGATGAAATAGGCAGTTGCAGGTACATAAATACATACACAATTTGTCTCACTTAATACTTGTAAAGCCCATACGATGCCATTTTGTATGTGCATACTTATACACACGATATGCATGCAGGAGACTTTGTGTGTGGCTTTCTCGCTTACAAAGTACGTCACTATACTGCACTACGTGACCAGTGAACAATCATGTCTTCTCAGGTTAAAACCAACCTTGGCTCAGCTCAACGAGCAAGACAAAAAAGAGCCATCAAGAAAGTCTTATAGTATTTTCAGCGCAAAAAAAAAAACATGTTTCTCCGTAGAGAAAAGCTAGGCTACTATATACAGCCAGACATGCGAAATGCACAAAATGAGTGGAAAAGATGCAGATGATAATGACGTCGATCGTGAATCACGATCGTGTTGTTTCTAGTGGTCAAGTAGAGAATAGAGAAAGAGGAGTAGTAGACGAGTATCTTACAATCATCATCTTCTCTTTGGGTGATTCATTGCTTTCTACATAAAATAAGGACTGCTGCTACTTTTAAAAAAGAGGAGAAAAGTGAACGCTTCCACTATTTCAATGCATTAAATACATATTTACAAACTGCGTTTCACTTCAAACTGCACGTACTTGCTCACTTTCCGCCGACGGCTCACTCTAAAAGAATGAGAGCACGCTGAACAAGGACTGAAAGGATAAAAATTTATTTATTTAGATCCTAAACAACACTGCAGTGTAATATATATGTGGTAATATGCTAGTAATAGCCAAAAATGAAAACGAAATTCTGTTTTTGTAGCATTTACGTCTTAAAAGGCTCCTTTGGGCATTGTATAGTGCAGCAGGAAGTAACAGAGCTGAGCTTAGAGCTACTAGGTAGTAGGTATAATATAATGTACACTATCCTTGTGACTATAAATTTTCTCCTGCAGACTACGTTGAAGGCAGAGTTATGTATGTATACATTTTACATTTTCACTCATCCATCGACCTTCTTTCTTTCTTGGAAATAAAAACGCTGAAGAAAATAAATAATATGCATGTACATATGGTTGTGTGTGTGTGTGTGGACCAAGAAACTTGAAATTTAAGCTGGGAACAAGCCATTTTGCTGTAGAATATTTGCAAGAGAAAGTAAAAAGTCCGAACCAGTCAACCTGACGCTACTCCAGCAATAACACTACAATTTTTTACAAGTTATGGTCCTCAAACCAAGACTAAAGTAGTAAAAATGAAAAAGATTCTATAACGAAGAGAAGCAAAGAATTTGAATTGTTATACAACCTGTAGTGTTTTTTTTATGCTTAAGACGGAAGATGGTGAAAACAGCAGCAGCAGTATAATAATGACCATTGAAACTGACTTGCAAAGGATGTAGGCAAAAGTGCATTTTCAGAGAGCATTCTGGACTTGGAAGCAAGACGGAAGAAAAAGTCAACATTTTGGCAGCAGCCACAACCGCAGCACTAAAATTGAGGAAAGGTGCAGAGTCGCAACGCAAGACGCGGTTGGGAAGAAGAGAAGAATGAAGACGATGAAAAAGGCGCTGCAGTTGGAACTACATTATTATCCTGAGGTATGTAATATGTATGTACCTACATATTGTGCGTATTTAAGTTATTAGTCGAGGCTTGTAGATAAAAATAATATTGCAAAATTTGTACTTTTTTTACAAAAGTAAAACCGCACTACAGAGCCATCCGTTACAAGCACAAGACATTAATGTGTATTTAAGTAATGCATAAATGGTCGTTCATTCTACAATTCGCATTATCTTCAAAAGCCCAGCTATAGTTTGGCTGTTTTACTAATATGGCCAGTGTGCTTGGAAAAACGAATGCTGTTTTATGGGATGGAAATCAATGTTCCGAAAATAAAAAAGAGAAATCATTCAGAGATTTGAGAATTCAATGAGAAATCTTCAATTTTGATTTAATGGCTTGTTCTACTGGCTTTATGGTCGGTCAGAAAAACACGAAACAGACTTTTCTTATACTTTTAGCTACGTTCGCACGCTCCTTCAAATAGTAACTTTATCAAACATTTGCAAGCAACTTTCTGAAAACTGAAAAGTAAGCTGTGGTTCGATGAGTAGGTAGTTGAGAGCCTCGGTTAGGATTTACTTTTCCCCATCTATTTTGTTTTGCCTGCTAGCTCTACTTTCACAACGGACGTAATCGTTTTTTGAGAAATGTGAAAAAAGGGAAAAAATTAGTGGTAACGGCAATATGATAGATGGCTATAATTATACCTACGACGTATGTTCATATGTATATGTATCTGTACTACTGCACTGCTAGCAGCCTACATATAATGGAATACGCAACGTACAGAAACCACCAATCCAAAGTAGATGACTGTGACTGTTTTTCTCATGTTCGTTAAGTCTTGTCTCACGCTCAACGAAAACTTGTACGGTCAAAGCCTCAAAGCCTTGGTATTTCTCGGTTTGACCATAGAGAACCTTCAGGAGCAGAGACTTCAGGTGAACTTACAATTAGAATCAAGCACGAGGAGCGGATTTTTTTAGAGAAAAAAGGACAAGAGGCACGTACGTACTCCTTCGTTCTTAGATTGCTTATAGTTGAAAAATTTATATAACCGCCACATTTCTATCAACCAGAAAATCTGACCAAAAACTAAACCATGAAATCTATCGCTGATTGCCGCAACTTTTCTAAACTTTTCACTCTTACTATACGTACATACATATAAGTGTAAGAGTCACATTCGAGCAAGTTACTATGTATTTTTTATAGCGGTTCGACCAACATCAATACAAAAGTGGTGGAAAGTTAAAAGTGATGAGACAAACGAACAAATCTGACAGATAAACTTTTAACTTTTTTAATTTATTTCAGCTCTTCAGTTATATGAAGGCGATAGGAAAACAATTACTGACTAAAAATAATGCCACATTATGTAAACCGAATCAGAATCTATTTGGTACTGAAGCAAAAATCAATCAAGAAAACTTCTGGGAGGTTATGTGGAAAATGTTGATTGATTTTTTAACGTATAAATACTTGACGAGGCTGACAACAACTGAACTCATTTAAAGCTGCATAATTTGCAATTATGATGCAAGGCCAAAACAAATTTTATTCCAGTCCCCCGG
>JAHZMZ010001122.1:0-18061 GCA_027743805.1 Lepidocyrtoides sp. E14 | reverse complement strand
GGAGGATGATTATGATTGTGGCAAAGATCATGATATTTTTTTATACAAAGTATTATAATTATTACGATATGATATTATATACATGTCGTGTATCGTCATGAAGTGGTCATGCGATTCATATTTATGCATGATTTTTTAATCCTTTCTGAGTCTGGTAAATGGGAGATTAATAAGAATATACGAATACTTTTGCAGTTGCTGCTGCTTCTACTTCTACTACGACCATGATTTGTTGTTATTATTATTATTATTTTCCTTTTTAGCTCACTCACTTTTCCTTTCTACATAACAAGAAGAAGACCACTTTTTTATTTGTGTGTGTAGGAAAAAGCGTGATGATGATATTGATGATCTGATCCTGATGATGTTGCTACTAACTGCTGCTGCTATGCTGGTGTTTTTTTTCTTTCGTGCTGCTGCTGTTGCAGCTGGTGACTTGATGTGAAGACTATTACTACACAACAAAGTTGAGAACAAAAATCCTGATTCTTTTTCTACTAGTGCTGCTGGTGTTTCTCACAGGTCGTGCTTCTCTTCTTGATGTTGTTGTTGAATTGAAATGGTTGTAGTAGCAGTGGTATGAAATAGTATGACTAGTTGTTGTACGGGAACGAGTGTGGAGAAGTATTGAAGAAATTGCTATGCATATGGAAGGGTATATGGAAAGATTCTGCTGCTGCTGCTGCCGAGGAGGATAAAAAAATGTTAACAAAAGTGTTAGTAGTGGTCTCAGTGGTACTGCTGCTGCTGATGATGATGATGATAGTGATGAGGATGGCGATCAAGATGATGCACTACTTGCAAGATGATGTGTATTGTAATTAAACCGCGTATAAAAGATTATTTTCCAAAATCAACAGACACGCAGCAGAGAAAACACAAACTGTTTAATGGTGATTTTCGCAAAGAGAATGATGAACAACGTGTCTTTATTTGGAACGACATATGAGGTACGGATGATCGCAGCAGCTTATAGCAATAAAAACATGTACGACATGTCCGTCTAGTTGGTGTGTGGAATATGCTAATAATATGTATATAGCATTATTTTACCACTGGGACTTTTGTTGATGCCACTACTACGCTCAGCAACGACAAGGAGGATACAATGTTCCTGTCGTTTTGTTAATTTACTGGGTTTACGTTCTCTCCTCATGGTCTATGTGGTATTGTTTGATGTCCTGCTGCCTTCTCTTTTTTTCTACTTTCTTTTTTTATTACTCGCTTGATTTCCCTTCACGATCATGATATACAGATAGATAGAGAAAATGGAGAAAGACGAAAGGAAATTTCTTTTGCATTTTTTTCCAAAACAAAAAAAAAGCTGTGATAATTTTCCTTTCTTTACGATGCGATATATTTATACGGTCAAGAAATAACGACCAACCACCGGCTTCAACTTTTTTTGTATTTATATAGATACCCAGCAGACCATGTAAAAAAGCAACAATAAAGAGAAACTTTGTTTTCTATTATGCACACATTTGTATTTTCTAGCTATATATGTATGTATGTAGTAGACTTTTGTATGTGTTTACGTGAGCACATCAAATTGCGTGAATGTTACTGGGAGTTTGGGACTTGTTTGGGACATCAAATTGATTTTCAGTCAGTCAACATGATTCATGTGAAACAACTTGACTTTTTACAGCTCACCATTATAAATTATTATTTTGCAGGGAGGAGAGCACGCAGCCCTTTCTTTTCTATTCTCTCTCTCTCTCTCTGGCATTCTTTTTTCCAAGAAAACAAGCTAGTCTCCTTTGTCACATGATGATAACGGAAGCAGCAACAAAAAAGTACATAATAGAAAGGTAGTTTACCACAATATAAATGCGAGAGATGATGATGATGATGGTCGTTTTGTGAAACAATTTTTGGAAACAAAAGAAAAGTTTTTCTTTTGCTATTGCAGCATGCGCAGTTTCAGAGCAGGTGGCTTTTCAGTTTGCTCATGTTACATGCATGTATAAAAAAACTAATAATGAATAAAAGGTCCTTATTCTACTTTCTCCTCTGAGTCATCTAGTGCATCTCTGCTAAATAACGCAATATGCCTATCTATTCTACACCTCTCAGTGTAATTTGATAACATTCATTTGAGTATTTTTGTAAAAAGAAAAGAATAGCAGCAGAAACACGATCCCACACCACCTTAACACTATTAAATTACGTTTTACATTCTCACGTTATGTTTGTTGTCATTAATAATTGCTTCTTGGTGTCCACAAGGTGGGTGGCCAATTTTTACTTTTTTTCTCTTTTCATTATATCTCTGTTCTCTACATACTACTTGCTTGTAAACCTATATACTTACTTACCAAACACACAAAATACACAACAGCAAAAAGGCAACCTGCCAAAAAATTATTTCCACTTAAGCTATTTAACTTGTACTCACTGGTTTGACGTGGCTTCAATGCTGGCGATTTCTCTTCCCTTCTTTGTCTTCATCTTCCAACTTCTCTTTGTCTCATTATTATAATTATAAAGCACAAAGTCGTCGATGAGATTGATGTGGTAGTAGTATTTTTTTTTACTTTCTACTAAACACGGGGTACAGTCACGACAAACTAAACTTTTTACGGAGGAAAGGAGAATGGAAGATGATTTTCTTCGATTGAGTTCAATTGAATTTGTTTTTTTTTTGTGGCAGGCAGGGCAGGTTTTAAAAACAAAAGAGAAGATGATGTTGATGATTAGAATGACGAAGAAGACGATGAGGATGTTTCTTCTTATCTCATCTTCCTTCCGTCTCTTTTTACTCCTTTAGTTTGTCGTTGATTCTGTAGTAGTAGTAGTAGCACAAGGAGCTTATAATATTCTATGAATTCTACTACACATCTCTTTTGTTTGCTTCTCCACTTTAGTGAAGATCGAGTGAAGAATTCAATAATATAATTTTTTTTCTCTTCTTCTTTCTAAAAAAATCCTTTTTTTATTTTTGTCCTTTTTTTCTTCTTCTTCGTTCTTTTATTTTATTTATTTATTTATATATAAAAATTATGTTATGCTAGATCTACCATCACACTGCCACTGCTGCTGCTGCTGCACTCGTCGTTTTTACTACTAGAAAAGCAGTAATGTTTTTGTGTGTGTGTGTGTGTGTCTGTATCTATTGTCTAAGTCTAGTATGTTGACTATGATGATGTTTTTTGGTGATGTTGTCGACGATGATGATGATGATGGTGTGGTGTTGGTGGTACTAGATAAATATTACTTCCGATATATTTTATACTTATTATATGCATATATTGCATTCTTACTTTCTTTATGTCTATAGTACAATTCTCTCTCTCTCTCTCTCTCTGCTAGGAAATATGAGGAGAGGAGGAAAAAGAATATACGTATATTCCCACAAAAACTATAAAGTCTCCTCTCACAGAGAATAATATTATTATACCATTTTATTTTGAGGAGGTTGTTCTCTCAATGATAGATAGGCGATATAAGCAGCAGTGTGGCGGTGCTACTATTACAGTATGCTTAAGTGTTTTCATATAGCCACATGAAACATGGTGGTTTTCATGCTGGTATCATCATTACATTATCATGCTTATATAAATGCATATTTTCATATTTACATGCTACATATACTGAGATGCATATGTATGTATGCTATGAAAACAGTCGCCAGGAAAAGAAAGAAGAGGATGGATGTTGCTGCCCGTTTTCTTTCCCGTCCTCTATTTTCACTTCACTTGAAAAAGAATTCCCACTCTCCTACTGCTGCTGCTACTACTATATTGTACTTTAAGTTTACTCTTTCTCTCTCTCTCTCTCTTTCGTCTTCAATTCCATTATCTATATTTTTCTACATAATGTACAATGTAACTTGTAGTAGCATATAAATACTAGGAATAAACATAGCGTGTGATGTGAGGCAACGTAACTTGAATGGTATGTCTCTGCACACTCGTTGTTGTAGTCAGTCAAGCTGATGATGAGAAGAATTTCTATATAATGATACTATATAACACGAGTGTGTATCCATATAGCACATTTTCTTATATCACCATCTACAGAACCTTTTCATACTAGTCTTTTCATAGATTCCATCAACATACACGGCCATTGAGAGAGATACAATGAAAGAGGAAGCCTATAAGAATGAAAGCTTTTGTAGAGCATTTAAAATGTATCAGTAAAGTAAAAACAGTGTGTGTTTTATAATAGGGTATAGCAAACAACCATAGAATAATACTAAAACATGTATATAGTCTTATTCTCTTTTTCTTCCATATCCTGGGTTGCCTCTGCTGCTGCTGGTGGTGGCGGTGGTGATAGTAGTACTATGCACGATGGTAAATAGAAAAGAGGAGGACGATGAAGGAGAAAAAAAAGGAAAAGGAACTACTACTAGAACTAGTATAAGTAGAAGCAGGCAACGTAATACTGTATGGAAAAGGGGAAAAAAAAGAAGCCGAGAAACATAATACACAGGCCACACCACACACTACTGCCACCAGACCAGACCACCACCAGCAGCTTCAAGTATCTGCATTATTATATGTACACACCCAGAAATAAAATAGACTTGGACTGGAGCTCTTCTCTCCTCACTTTTTCTTCTTCTTCTTCTCTTTCGCTCTCTTCATTTTCTAGTACTGACACTAGTACACATATACAAACATAATATTCATCTACTATTTTTACTAGTACTACTATAGTAGACCAAAAATAAGCAAAAACTTTATAGTAGTGGCAGTATCGGTATCATGGGACTTGTACAGACGCACACATGTAGACACACAGACATAAAAAGTATACATTTTATATAAATAGGTATTTCTTCTCATTTTCATCATCAAGTCATACATCCAAAACAACATTTTATGTATTGGGTACATAACACACAGCAAAAACTAGTAGTCTCTGCCTTTCTTTTTTCTCTTCTCGCAGTTTTTTTTTTCTTCTTCTCTTTTTCTAGTAGTACTTCTCTACTACTACTACTACTGCTGGTTGGCGTCTCTCTCTTTCCTCTCTTGCTTTTCTTCCTCTTCAACAACGAAACTAGTACTGACTCTGTGAACAAAGTATTACATGCATAATGTATACGATCGCAAAACATTCTTTCATGCTTCTCATTCCGTTTGCTATCACACCACTAGTAACACTACACAGTAGTAATAATATGAAATGGCATAGAGAGAGAGAGAATATAAAAACGTAACAAACTGTTTTACTACTGCTGCTGCTGCTGCTGGTTTCCATTGCGTTTTCTCTTTGTATTTTCTATCATACTATTTTGTAGCTGGTAGTAAAGCAGTAGAAAAGTAGCAGGTTGTGTTATGAGTTCCGTCTGTAGGAATAAAAAAAAAGAAAGAAGAGTTTTTCGATCGTTTTTTTTTTCTTCTTTTTTTATTACAGAAGGGAGCTATATAGAATGGCATGACATATAAAATTATATTGATATGCAATATGGGGCTTTCAGTACTTATTTATGCCATGCTACAATTACATACGGTTGTCTTACATCTTGCTATGCATGCTCTTCGGCGACTATTAAAACTTCACTAATTTTTTTTTTCTCTTCTTATTTATGCGGCTACTACTAGCATATCTATTTTGTGATGTTAGCACTTATTCTGCAACTTCTATTGCTGACAAAACTGTACAACAACTTGAAAGAGAGAGAGAGAGACCGAAGAAGAAGAAGAAGAAAAAAAGAATTAAAGAATAAAGAATCGGCAGTGGTAAAACTGATGAAGAACAAGTGCAAGGAACAAACTTTACTAACGATGTAAGTATGCATGGTAGTAGAAGAAGGAAAGGAGAACAGAAAAGCCAATAACTTTTGATATTTAAGCTAAAGCTAAAAACTAAGCGCTACTAAGCTTGCATAATATCATCGTCTTCATCATCATCATCATCCATTGCAAAATAGTTTTCTGCTACTTGCACCACTGCATGCCTGGCGCACACAACAGCACTACTACTACTACTGCTAGCAAACACGCACACATATAATAATACAAACTCGCGTTAGTTCCCTCTCACCCTCTACTTCTACTACTTGTTCCGAACTTCTACATGAAAATTAATTGGTGTGTGAGTGGAGTAATCTAGCAAAAGCTCGGAGCAGCAGTAGAAACAGCAACAGCAGAAGAAGAAAAAGTGAGGAAAAAGCAGTGAGAGAAGGAATGAAACAGGAACAAGCAATATTTTTACGTTACGTTACGTGTAGCTTATGTGTTGGAAAAGAATGGTGGTGATGATGATGATGATGATGATGGTGGTGGTAGAATAGTGTTTGTGTGTGAGTATGCATGAATTTTGAGGTATTTCAGAAAGAGACAAGGAGAGTAATGTTGATAGTATTCATATTCATAAATGATGTTAAAAGTATATGAATTAAAGGGGAAACTAGAACCTCGAGCTAACTAATTCATTATAAAAATCCCTTTCGTTCCAGTGCCTGTAAAGCACTAAAATGATGTAAGCCTAAATGTAAAACATGATACATACGTGACATGTATAATGTATTGTTATTATGAAAAATCTATTTTATGCATTCTTTATCTTGATGATGACGATGCTTTGCTTTATATTATAATGTCCTATTCAACAGTGGCATCATTATAAACTGCTTGTGTAGCTCGGCAGCTTTTTTGCTTCCTTTCTTTTCATAATAATTTTCACTTTCCCGTTTTTTATCTCCCTCTACAAATTTTAATGGCTCTCATTTCACAAAATTTCCTCCATTTTGAAGAAGAACATGAAGGGGAGAGAAGAGGAAACTAGCAAAGTTTCATTTTAATGTTGCATAAATGGCATTATAGTACAAGTAAATTGTCCGTATTATGAAACAAGGTGCATGGTGTTGACTTTGCTGTTTCTTCCCTGTGAGAAAAACATTGAGGTACACTGAGCTACTATATAGTACTGCTGCTGGAGAGAAAAAAGCGGCATACATGTATAGCAGCAGTGCTTGCAGTAGTAATAATGATTATCATAATAATAATGCTAATGGTACCATCACCATCATCATCTTCATCTCACTTCTCACAGTCGTCATGAATAGAAAAGAGTTATATGCGCTCGTGCTCTAGTTCCAGTCAAAACAGTTTAGCACTCTTTTGGTTGGATGGTGGCATATAACGTTGAAAAATACCTGAAAAACAGAAACACTTTGCAAAATAATTTTGAGCATGAAATAGCACGAAGGAAAAATAGTATGGTAGCTGGATAAAAAAATGCAATTTATGCTCATGGTTGATTAGTTGGGATTTTTAAGAGAAAGTGTGCCATGCAAAGAATGCTATTAGCATAAAAGGTAATATTTAATACAAACCAAGAAGAAACGGAGCGAGCACAAAAAACTGAATTCCGAAATGTTACGCATATATATAATTTTGGTACGCACATAACAGTTAGTTGTGTGTAGGGATTATTATTATTATTATTGGATATGAAAAGTGTATAATATTTAGGGTTGCCGAGAGTATAAATATAAGTGTACGCATTAGATAAGTATGAGGTTCCGAAGTTGTTATCGAGGAGTGTCGTACCACCCCGGCAAATGGTGTCGACAGTGGCCGATTGTGCCAATTTCCTTTTTTCTCTCTAACTCTCTCTCTCTTTATACATAGCTCACACCGCTACCACCACCACTATACGATTACTATGTACTATACTGCTGCTAGACTGCCTTTTAACAAGTAATTTGTAGTGGGAGAGTAATAGGCCTGTTCAGTTTAGGTACATACCGACAGCTTTATTGTAAATATAGTGACGGTGCTAAATCGAAATCATGTAATATACGAGAAACTATTCATACGAAAGTTTGGAGAGGGGAAAAAATATAAGGAATTTTTTTGAATTGTATGTACAGGCCATGTATACAAGTCAAGTTCCCTCCCGGCAACAAGAGGAGCTGTGACCTGAGACAGAGGAGAATAAGAGCAAAGCTGAAATTCATTTTTTAAAGCAAAAGAAGTGAGTGAAGTGAACGAACATCACAAGCAAAAAAAAACATACACACGACACACAGACACATAGACAAGTTTACAAAGTAAAAGGGACGTTATGATGGAAATGGGGAAGATTGAGAAAGTGAAGAAGAAAAAAAACTGAGTCAGTCGGTGGTTGATGTTCGTACGTTCAGGATGAATATTACACAACCGCCATGTAACCACACGGGCGACGACATATGAAGATTATGATGGTAATAATAATGTTGATAGAAATGGGCAGCAAAGGGAGCGAAAGAGAGAGAGAGAGTAAGAGTGAGAGCAAGCAGCACACACCCGTGAAATCCCCGTATGAAATGAAATGTCGCTCTGTAAAGTGTACTGGAATGGAACATTTAGCTAGAGTAAAAACACGTTTTTTTTACCCAGATGCTCTTTGTTGTTTGTGATGAGCAAGGGAATATGAGATGTTTTGAAGTGATGAGCAAAAAAAGAGATGATGATGAAAATTCTAAAATTTCTAATTTCCCCAACAAAAATACTACTGAAATCGGGCCGGGCGGTGGAAATGGAGGAGATGAGGGAAGAAGGAACTACTTTACTTTTTACGCTCCGGATTTTTTACTACTACTTATGATTATTATATTTACATAATATATTTTAGCGGAATGTCTGCTTCTTTTTTTTCTTTTTGGCTCTTTCGCATTTGTTAATGGATTCGTACATACAACAAGGCCTGATGCTCGCAGAGATTGAAGAATGTAATGCAAGCATAAGTTGTTCTAGCAGCACTAAAAATATTATTATGCATGTCTTATGTGTACGTGTGTATGTGTGGGAGACTAATGGATATGGATGGTTGAATTGGATGCTGATGATGATGCATGCATGCATGATGATAAAAACATCCTTTGATTTTTTCGCCTGTACGAACACCATAATGCCGTGACATGGCATGGCACGCTACCCACCACCACTGAACAAAGTCAGACAAGAGAGAGGGAAAGAGGAAAAAAGGCGAAGAGAATAAAAGTAAAAGCATGTCGTGAGGAATTTAGGCAGAGGAAGAAGATAGATAGGCCAAACAAGTCTTTTTAAAAAGCCAAGACGAGGGAGAGAGATGTGAAGTGGTTGTTGTTTTGTTGCTTGATTTTGCTTTACTTCTCCCTCATCTTTCGAGTCGCTGCTCTCTGCTAGATGTGTGTCTGTGTGTGTGTGTGTGATGCTTTTGCTGGTCGGTTGGTCGATGGTGGTATTTTCGGTTTTGTTACGACGGTCACGGTGGCTGGTTGATTCTCTCTGGTTATTGTACTACATACGTATTTCTATGTATATTTTTTATAGTCGTGTTATTTTAGTGCTTAGACATTTAGGCTGCTGCTGTTTCATGTGCGCTTCCTCTTTTCCTCGTTTATTTCACTTTGAAAAGATAAAATGCATACAAAACTTGTACTTTACTGTGTCTGTATGTCATCCACATCATTCTCCTTGTGTGTGTTGATCATCATCAAAAGTAACAACAGCAGCAGCAGCATAGCATATATACCATTTCCAGACATTATTTCTAGTAAAATTTCGAAGGAGATTTTTTCCCTCCTTTCTCTTTTTACCACAACAAAATAAAACAACTAAACCATCATCATCATCGTCATCATCATCATCTTTTTGACCATCACCGGGAAAGTTTTCCGTTTTCTCTCTTTTTACAACATCAGCAGCATAAGTAGCAGTGCTTACTTACACAACTACATTATTATTTGACAAGAAAAGAAGATGAGAAGAGAGAACGACAGAAATGGATGGATGGATGGATGAAAACAAGTATATAATATATAGAAATAAGGAAGACAGATATGATCGACCATTGCTACGCAAGATGAAGGCGAATAATAATAATAATAATAAGGCGAAGAAAAGCAAAGAACATATTATTATTATATAAGATTCTGTCTTGCTGTAAAATGCCCTCCTTTTTTGGTTGTTCTCCTTTAGTAAAATGTTGATAATGCTGCTGTTGTTGCTGCCACTGCTTCTGTCGAGGATGATGTTGATTCCATTACATTCAATTTTCATGGAGTCTGACTGCTGCCACTGAACTGGAGTAGTAAATAAGTGGCACTACTATGCATACCTATACACAAAAAAAAAATAATATGCTTATACTATTCTCTTCCATGCCATACGATGACTATAACGTAAGACTTGGTGCTTGGCATGCATCTTTACAACTTTACTTTCTCCACTGAAATCATTTTCCATTGTACATTACTCTACATGCTTACTACATGCTTGAGTTTCTTACGTAGAAATTTTAGTTATGAGTGCACACACCTTCCTTCATGTTATACCTATGTGTATGTATGTATGTACATATAATAATACCCTCTTCTTCCTGGACTTGCACAGCTTGTTAATAATATTATTATTAGGTTTGTATTCCTTTGGTTTTGGTACGGTATGGCTTCTGCAGGTGAAATGCCTGTCAGCAATGCTCACCAGACTCATTTCAAAATGATGATACTTCTTTCCCTACTTTTTTTTCTCTTATTTTACCTTCTATATATATTCATACCTCTACACTTTAAGTATTTTACAATGTACAACGATCCTTGTACTATTATTATTAAAGCCTCTTTGTCCAAACTCCAAACTCAGCATCATGGTAATGATAGTAGAAGTAGTAGTGGTAGAAGAAGAAGCAGAAAACAAAACTTGTACAACAAAGACTAGTTGGTTAGGATTTGAAATGAAAATATATGTACATAGAGTATAAATTGTAGAACATACTGTGTAGAGAAGAATAAAGGAGAGGGAAAATGATTGAATGTAGGTATAAGCTTAAATTCTATATTTGTGTATGACGTTGGCTTCTTTATTACTGCGTATCTTGCTTTCCACTCTGAGCAAGAAAATTCCCAAGATTCCTATTTGATTTGAAATGGAGGATGGAGAAAGAAAAGGAAAGAAAAGAACGTGAGGATGATAGATAGATACATTCATATATGATTTTTTATAAAGCTTTACAGCTGCACTGCAAAGAGTAGACCAGACCAAGAGATGTATGCATCATAGACATAGCAGCAGGGAACATTCGGAAATTAGGTTATTGATAAATAGATTTAGCCTCTCTCAGAGCAGCATCTAGTATCCGTCCTATCGCTTTTACTATAAAATTTGTTCCATTTTTCCAAAAAGGAATGGACATGTCCTGGATAGAATCTATCTAATGCATTTTGTATATGTGTGTGTGTGTGTGGGCAGACGAAAAGAGGAACGATGATGGGAGTAGTGGTGAAGATGAAAGCATAAAGCGTCAACACTATGGAGGACAACATCATCATGATGACAAGATCATATTTTTTAGTATCGTCACAAGCAAGGTTGGTTTGATGGAAATAAGAATTGATGGAATTGAGAATGACGTCATTTTGTAATAATGTGGCCCATGGGCAAGGCCGGGGGAAAGTTAAAGAAAATTGATTTCTATATTCAATTAGTCTTGCGCTCGTTTTTTTTGGATAAATTACGTTCATTTGAAGCATATTGCGTCTTTGGGAATACGAGCAGTAAAGACTTCTTCTATTTCCTTCCATCTGAATGATACGATTTACATAATCCAACTCTCATTTCACACCTAAAGCTCTACATAAATTGCCTCGTGTACAGCAGCAGCGGTTCTAGAGAGGAACCTGGTGAAAATCTTATGGAAAATAATCAATTAGGAAAATTCATGAACAACTTATGGTAGCTTATTTAGCTGTATTTTATCTCTGCCATAAATGAATAACACACCTACGACATTATGAAAACATATGATACAATAATTCACTAGTAAAAAGATTTCTTCTCTTTTTGACGAAAATTGGAATGAATAGTGTTTTCATTCATTTTTCTTCTTCTTTCATCTGTCTCTTTTTTCACAGCTTGCTTGAGTAGCTTATCCAATCCTATGCAATATATATATAGTGTGCTATTGTTTGTGCTGAGAATCTTTTCATCTTTCGGTCTTTTGAAAATAAACATATGCTCTCAGCTCATCCTCAAGATCATTAGCTTGTTTATCATAATCATTATCAGAGCTTGGTGGAATTTCATTACAGCTTACATCATCATCCACTTTGCTACAAAAACCATTCCTCTTTTTTTTAAAAAAAAAAAACACAGTTACATAGCATCAATCATCACTCACCTAGCGTGGCTTCAACAGCAACAAACTACTAAGCAGCAAACATGGGGCATCACGGCACATTCATGAACTACTGCTATTTAAGGCAGAGAGGGGGTAAAGAATACCTTTTTAGCATTGCGAATTGCGAATGTGATGACGGCATAGTTGGTCCTTGTCCTGTCCACTGTCATGTCAGTAGTTTTGATACTTTTTGCAAACTAAAATTAAGTAGCACGTAAAATGGAAATCAAAAATGAAAAATAGCACTAATAGAACAGTAAAAAAAGTACTTTGTATTACATTACATGCAGCTCTTACAAACTGATGGAAAAAAACCACCCAGCCCGCTTCTATCACGAACATCATGGTTGGTTATAGTGCATTATCTTTGTATCATCATCATCATCAGCAAGGAAGCATCTTGATTATCCGTCCTACTTCCATTTATACAAACCATTAAAAACTGTCATTAAATTCGATAATGACATGTTGTAATGAGTGTAGTATGACAACTTGCAGAATTTCACCTTTGTACAAAGTAGCAAGCATGTACACCGCAGCGCATATAACATGCAGGAAAGCAAAGTAAAAGTACCAGCAGCATAGCTAGCTGCGCGGGAAGGCTTTTATGAGCCATTAAAAAAGAATGTTTGACATGATGAAGCCCACAGACACACATACACACAACGAGAAAATGGACACATTACACTACGGCATGCTGTTGCGAGAGACATGCGAGAATTTTATAAAGTCGTAAACAGGTAATTAACCCTTACCAACTTAATAATTCCGTGTAATACAAAACAGTTTTCCAGCAGTAATAACCCAGAAAAAAATGAAATAAAACGTGACGACAGCAGAAACAGGG
The DNA here is from genome assembly GCA_027743805.1 of Lepidocyrtoides sp. E14. NCBI lineage: Eukaryota > Metazoa > Arthropoda > Collembola > Entomobryomorpha > Entomobryidae > Lepidocyrtoides > Lepidocyrtoides sp. E14. The sequence continues at coordinate 5,112 of JAHZMZ010001122.1, read as the reverse complement.
GTATTTAAGTAGTAGAAATGGAAAAAAATAACTGTTTGAAATTACATGAAGTACACTTTCTGATGTCTAACTCTTTTTCTGCTCCTGCTGTATAATGTTCTATAAAAAAAATTTTGCAAGTTTATTTGTCGAGTTGATGTTGAAATGCTTTAAACTGTTTTTATCTTTTTTTGCTCTCTCTCTCTTTTTCTCTCTTTTTTACAAACAAACATCACTACTACTACTTGAATGCATGTGTAAACCAGCTTGCTACTGTAATATGCTTACACAAACAGTTTTAGATCTCTTCCTCTTTTTTTGCGTGTTTCCTTTGAAATGAGAGTAAAAATGAAAGTTTTCTATGGAGGACATACAAAGTAATATGGTAAAATAAACAAAAAAGGCATCAGGGCAGAAAAGCATGGCCCTCATAATATGATCATGTTTGATGATAATATTATATCACATTACCAACACACATAACATAATAATAATAATAGCACCATCATCATAAAACACACTTTTTTCCTTTTTTTACTCCTTCCACGTCCAACGCACACTCTTCATCATCTCGTTCCATATAATATTTACATTCATTATTATTCCCCAACTTGAAACATTGAATTGCAGTTTGCGTAATAATCATAATAGTAATAACAACAAACTTTTGAAACAGACGGACAGATAAATAAAAGATGAAAAAAGATGAAGGAGCAAAGAGTAAAAGGAGAACCACAAAGTTCACCAAAATAAATAATATGAAAATTCCCTTTACTTTACCTCAATGCAGCGAAGCATGCTGTTTTAAAAGTACAGAATAGAGTAACGAAAAGAGGAGTGCTGTAACAGGAATCATGTATACATCATCATAGACATAATATCATATCGTCATCTTAGTATTATCAACTTGTAAAATGAATAGAAAAAGCAAGAAAGGTAAAGAAGGAGATGAAGAAGAAGAAGCATAAAACAAGTTTTGAATTTATATTACTCTTTTTAAAAAGATAAAAGGCTACGAAAAGGCTATAGTTGGGAATGGTGTAAAATAGTGAATTATATTTTAGCTAGTTTAAGTTTATAGCAGCGGCAGAATAAATATAAAGCTGATGGTGGTGGCAACTGTAAAAGCTTAATATAATAATGATAGTAATATTCATTCTTATCATGTAATATAGACTACAGAGAAGAGAGAGGGAGAAGGAGGATGAATGCAAAATTATACATATAAAATAGTATTAAGTAGTTTTTTGCAAAAGGATTAGCACATTCAGACGAACTGAAAGTTGTGAGGATGCTGTACCACACGAAAAGAGGAATGATAGAACAACAAGAGGAGTCACAATTTGCAATCAAACATTCAAAAATACATTGCAGAGTATGATAGGTACAGCATGATATTTCGCATTGTACTAACAAAAGCTAATGAACAAGATAACAGCAGTCAACACTGACGCTGAGGATGATCATCTAAGTTATTATTATTATATAGTGGATGGAGGTCAGCAAAGCAAATTTTGTGCGAGCAGTGTTAGCCGACAACAGACACAAAAAAAAAGATCATTTCATCTTCAACTCTTGAGAATGTCGTGTTGAAGAAGAAGAAGAAATTCTTGTCTTTTTGGTTAGTTATTTCTCCTGTAATTCAACTACCTTAGTAGTACACACATAACATATACAATGTATGGATTCGCCTTTTTAATGTTTGCTTACTGATCTCAATCTTTATGTGGTTCCGTTCGCCTTTTGCTGTCATTCTTCTCCACTTACTTTTCACCCAACAAATAGCATCGTCTTATCGACTAAAATTATCATAAATAAGCAAGCTCGCTTATTCAGTTGTTGATATATTACCTATACAATGTATATAGTATGCCATATGAAATATAAACGTGTAGATAAATACATGCATTATATATTGTAGCGTGGTTATCAGCTTCGTCTTTTATTTTCTTTCGTGACTTGACTATAATGTAGCATTAAAAAGCTCTTTTCCTGTCCTATTATTATGCAATAACAATAACAACAATAGCAGCCGATCATGCTCTCGCTGTACATCGTGTGTACTACCTTTATTGAAAACGTGTTTCTCTTTTCAAAATAAGCTTACATGCAATGTTGAACGCTGTGTGCTACTAGTGAACTAATGAACACATTGTAAAATTCTCTCTTCAGTCACATTTTTTTTTGAAAGAGAAGAAGAGGAAAGGAGAAAAAAACTCGACACAAAAAGCAACTTTGCTCATACAATAAGCATGTTAGATTACATAATGTAAGAAGATGTAGTTAATGCAAAGCATATAAAGTACTAATTCGGTCAACTTTTTTTTATCAAAACAGACGATTTTTGTTCAGTACAGCGTAATGGCAGCGTCTCATCCTCGTCATTATCACCGTCAACATTATGTACTAATTCGGTCAACATTTTTTTTTATCAAAACAGACGATTTTTGTTCAGTACAGCGTAATGGCAGCGTCTCATCCTCGTCATTATCACCGTCAACATTATTACCACTCGCTGCTAACTGCTAACTTGAAACTTGTTACATACTTGCCAGTCTCCTTTTTAGCATCTTGCTGGTGGTTTGGTGGTGGTGGCGTTGCAAAAAAGAGTTATTTAACACAACGACGATGACGACGACCATTATCATGGTACATGTGATTCGACGATCGTCACACGGACATGGTAACAACAGTCATCCTCCCAATTCTGATGTTGATGATGGCAAACTTTTTTTTCAAAAACCACGTTGCTTCATGCTCACTAGCTTTTCAAGAGAGAATGCTGAGCGGATCTGATGCTGTTGCTGTTGTGTTTTTTTTTCTTGGTTTTTTGTGGCTCATGGTATGGTGGTTGTCTCGTCGTGTATTTCAAATAGAGATGGATAAGCCAGTGGTATGAAAAAAAATCTAGAGAGATAGAATAAAGAGAGTGATGTTAGAGGATATCTGTGTGTGTACCTATATGATGTACGGAGTAGTGGAAGAGATTATATAAGGCGCTTTGTACTTTTTTAAGCTGGTGGTAACATAAACATCTTGTCTTTCTTGTGTCTCTCTTTATCCTTTTCCATCATTTCACCTCTGGCTCTTCCTCTGGTTATCAAACTGCTGCTGAAACTGAACTGCGAATGTATAGTCATGATGAAAAATATTATTATTATGGATGATAGCAGTTGTTAGCAGTATTATGCCTGCGATGATAACGATATGATGTATACATATAAAAAATGCGAATACATACATACCTACTTTACTATTACAACTACGACATGCTTAATGTTGCTGGCTCTCCTCCTATTCCACTGTTCTACAACACACTACGTATGCAAATGATTTTTTATGAATGTACAAGTGTCTGTCCGTGTCTGTTATTGTATTTTTGTATCCTTTTTTTCAAGTAAACTGCTGCAACAACTAAAGCTTTAAAAATCTCATTTCTCTCTCTCTATCTATCTATCTATTTATCTATCCGTCCATCCATCTATCCTCTTCTTTTTCGTCAAGCTCATGTATATTTATTTACATTTTAATAAACTTAACATAATACAGAAAGAAAATATGTATAATTTGTTTGTACTTGTGCTGTTGAATGCAAAAAGTTATTCGTCTTTAAAAAAAAAAGTTTGCTGCTGATGATGGTGCTGTAAGTATAAAGCTGCTGTGATAAGTAGTAGTAGGAGCAACACGCGTTTTGAATGTGGCATAACATTTCATACCAAGAAGAAGAAGAGAGACTTGTTGTTGATACTTTGCAAAATCAATCCGCAAAAGTGTGCATGATGAGAACAAGACTCAAATAATGCAAAAAGTGTAGTGGAACAAGCATCAATAATATCATATCGTGATCAGATATATATACATATATATTCGTCACATTTTATGTTTTGAAAGCTGACTTCTGGTTGCTGAATGCATTACAAGAAAAAATCACCTCCCAATCAGCAAGAAATAGGAGAGAAAAAAAGTAAAGTGGATTTCAAGTTGGAATCACTTCCTTCGAAAGATATTTTTGGACATAAAAAAGTAGCTCCCAGTTGGTTACAACAGCGAGTGGTCTTTGTAAGGACAATACACAATTGCTTATTCTACACACTTGTACTGCTGCTGGAGAAGGACACGCTATTATTGAAGACGGAGTTTCTAGAGAAAATCATTATTATTTTTTATTGAGTGAGTGAGATTTGTGAATACTGAGAAGAATGTATGCATATATTCTACTACATACATTAATATATAACTTTATAGTCTAAAAAAAGGCACCACACGGTGACGTGGTAAAGGGAATGTCAAAGTGTGTCTTTCCAGTAGAAGGCTAGAAAGAGAAAGAGAGTGGGTTTCAATCCAATATATTGTATTATTACCATTACTTTGCTAAAAAGGAAAAAAGAAAAAGTGGAGTGTGTGTGTATGTGTCTGTGTGTCGGTGTTTATTGTACTTGTTGCATGTGGAATGGGAGTGGAAGAAAAGAAGTAGTAGTAGCAGTAGTGACATTATACATGGAGGCTTTCTCCCTCTTCTCTTTTTCAACATAAGTGAGTGAAACTGGAGAAGAGGAGTATTTTCTATTTTCTATGAAAAAAAAGGAATCTAGAAGAGATTTCACTTTCTCCCTCCCTCTGATCCTCTCCGTATAAGTTGCTTTTTCCTTCCTTCCTTCCTACAGCTTTCCTCTTGGTAAAAGTATTAAAATAATATAATAGGTTGGGAGATTATTATTTATATTATAAGCTATACTATACATAACATTGTGTTCTCTTCATACACATTTTTAACTTTACTTTCCATTCGAAGCATAATATTCACATTGTGTATATAACAACAGCGTATTATTATGTATTTTAGTAAAGCAAGCATACGACCAAAAAATGTGACTCGGTCTGCTCTTTATGTTTGGCCTACACATGAAAAAAAGTGTCTACATATATATTCCTCTCCTTTTTACTCATAATATATGTGTTCATTCATTGAACACAGCTTGCTTCATCCATCCGTTCATCCATATAAGATATACATACATTCATACTTTTTATGCAAAAAAAACTGTTTGATTTTTGTATAATATTCCATGGAATGACAACTTCCAAGAACAGGAGCAAGCCTTAAAAGCAAAACTTTTAACTATTATTATTGCC
>JAHZMZ010001121.1:0-22806 GCA_027743805.1 Lepidocyrtoides sp. E14 | reverse complement strand
AACTATACAAGAAAATATATAATACACAACACTTTTTTTCCACATGGTTTCCACGTAATTTTTACTCAACACACTCCATTACATCAATCACTGCTAAATGAACCATACATGTGTACAAAACCTCATATTGATCTATTCATGGTTCAATCATGATTTTAACTTTCTGTTCTTCAAAAAAATTCTTAAACGATAGGATTAAGGATCATTCCTTTCCTCAGAAAAAATTTCATAGCATCAGCGAGCATGATTTCTCTGACTTGTCAGGCACTGGTTAAATACATGTAAAAATAATTGTATGCAGATTTCCTTTTATGATTGTGACTTTAATATATGAAATGTTACAGAGGGTTCAGTCTGCTGACCAATTGTTTCCTCTTTTTGTGATGGACACGCTGGGTAACTTTCCTGGACTTCCGGGATTATTTGTTGCAGGGATATTTTCCGGTGCTTTAAGGTGCAGAATGAAACTTTATCTACAGAATTTTTATAATTTTGTAATTAAAATAATGCAAACTGATTTTTCTCGCCATTTTCGTAGTACCGTCTCAAGTGGATTGAACAGTTTAGCAGCAATCACATTGGAAGATTTCATTAAAGGTGTATGGTTTCCTAATCTCTCTGACAAAAGAGCCACAAAAATTTCCAAGCTTCTGGCCGTATTTTACGGACTTGTATCCTTTGGACTTGTCTTTGTAGCAGAACAGTTGGGAGGAGTATTGCAAGCTGCTTTAAGCATTTTTGGAATTCTTGGGGGTTAGTTGATTATCTGTCTTCTCGCACGGATTATATTAGACACGTTTTAAAAATAGGCATTAGCAATTTACACAAAACATTAAATAGTCAAGGACTGCATGCTTAGTGATATTTTCCTTTCAAAATGACTTTTTTCTAGGACCACTACTTGGTGTATTTTCTTTGGGAATGTTTTTCCCCTGGGCCAACTGGAAGGGCGCTTTAACTGGTTCCATATCCGCACTAGCTTTTACCCTGTGGATGGGAATCGGAGCGAATGTGGCTATCGCCAAGAAGCATATTATTGCTCATAAACTGCCGGTGAGTGTGGATGGCTGTGAATTCGGCAACTTTACACTTCCACCCCCACCAATGGAAGTGCATGATCCAGAAAGGTATTTTTAGACTGCAATCCAAACAATTTCACATCATCTCTACAAATCCTACAAAACTTTGTCTGCTCCACAAAGTAGTGCATCTCTTCACAAAGTAATCTACCATAATTTTTATTGCAGTGGAGGGCTCATAGAATTTTACCGCATTTCCTATATCTGGTACTCAGCAATAGGTTGTTGTATGACGGTTGCGGTTGGACTCATCATTAGTTTTCTCACCCGACCACAAGACCCACGTAAACTTAATCCAAAACTAATTAGCCCTGCGGTTGATAGTTTTGTGAGATGGTTACTCTCCGATGATCTACTCTACACCATCGGTTGGGAACTTGGTATCGATGTTGAGGTAATTAATCTAACTTTCTTTGAAACAGAAGCACCAAAGCTATTTCAACTATGAATAGCACAGTCAGTCGGTCCTTCTTCTTTGATACTACCAACCATACAAAGTTTTATCATTTGTTTTCAATTCAAACCATCATGTAACAGGGTCATCAAAATAGTAATGCGTATACAGTTCCCTTTCTAAATACATCTTTCTTGGTCTGTTTTCTTTCTTCCCTCTAGAAACCTCCCATTAATGGACATTATTCCTCAAAGACTGGAGGAAAAGCGGCAGATGCGTACCATTCCAATGGGAATTTTGTACTGGATAATAAAACTGGGATACAAAACCCAGCGTTTCGCGATGATGATCGTCAGCAGCAAGTAGTCAACGGAAAATCCCAACAGAAAGGAGATCGAAAAGATACACGACTATAGAATAAGTTTAGTTTGATTAATTAATAGGATTTATATGTATATGTACATAATATACACTTACTATAATTATATGTTATTGTTTTATTAGATTAGATAATATACATACCTATTAAAAGTGCCTAGGTATGTTGGTAAGATAAGGTATTAATGAATGTGTAGGAAGGTGCGTCACCAACGTCATACAGGGTATAGCAATATCATATCAAAACTTACAAAAATATGTTACTTGATTTCAAATACATAATGCACATTTAGGAAGCGGAAGGGAACAAACTGTTTTCTTTTTAAAAGACTACAAACACTTTGCTTAATTTCTTCATATTGTTATTATTTTGAGTTTCTAAACGAAATTGATCTAGATGCTTCCTTGAATTTTAATAAAAAAGTTAAGCAACACTTATCACGAATGACGCAGTTCGCAGTTGAAGAAATGTGTGGATGACGCTTCAGATGCTACTACACTACTTGACAAGCATAAAAGTAAAATTGAAATTGTTACATGTTCCTCTGGAGTGCTCTGGAACATGCAACAATTTCAATTGGATGGCATGGAGTGCAGAGTCTGTATTTCCAACACATCAAAATTACAAAAATTGCATTGATGTGTTTCATACATGCATACGTTTGTGCAATGTTGGGGGCAACTTTATCCCTTAGCTTTGCCATTACAACTTCAAGTTGTCAACTTGCCTTCAAAGTAAATATAAGAGCTAAATAGCTAATACTAAGTCTAATATACAACCCAACTCATTGCTGAAAAGGTACAGAGACACAACAAAGCATTGATCCAAGTTTACCTTCCGTTGCTCATATGAATAAATAAACATGCATGCAAGTATGTTGATAACATGAGGATACCATATTACCGGCGGCACCACGTACTTGTATTCAGGAAGTTTTACAGTTCTGTGTAAAATAAAAGCCTTCAATGCATGATAATATCATTTAAAGCAACTTATGTGTATATTATTCTTACAATTTGCTTCGGGCGAATAAATGATATAGCTAACCAGCAGTTAACAGTTAGCAGACAAAATATACTTACAAAATACAAAGGCATACAGAGTGATTTTTAGATTCGTTAAAACTACCTACCGAATCAAACCGGTAAGAAGCAGTTTCACTGTCAGCAGAGTTTGTCTACACTGGCAACTAGATAGTTTTTGAACTTGTATTTTACAGGTTGAATCAAAGTCAGAGTTAATCGTATGAACATGTAAAATTTTATTCTAGTAGTAAGAAACTAAAACAAAGCTGAAAAATAAGAAAAATGGCGACGCTGCTCATAAGACAAACTGAATGAAATTCATGACCAATTCAACTTCACATTGTCACAGAGGTTACTAGAACTGGAGATGTAGGTGGTACAAAAAGTTCTGTTCAAGCACAATATAATTCTGTTGCTGTTTTGCTATTATAGCACTAAAGGAAACAATAGGTTGAACACTTGTATTTAAATTGCATGCTTAAAAGCAAGTTTCAATATCAAGTTTTGGTTTGGATGATGATCACCAGATCCCGGACGTATGTTCTGAAACATCATTTAATTATACCAGATACCAAATACCTTTCACATCAGAGTATAAGCAAGAGCAGATTACGGTTTCACAATAAATCCTATTTGTGCTTACCCGTTGTTCTTTTACTTGTAAATTTACAAGTTGTTTTTCTAATAAACTGCATATTTCCTTTCAATTATGATGATGATGCCAAAACTCGTGTGGTGACAAAAGTAACTGGCTGTTGCTGCCGAATGGCGCTTACATCTCTGCAACTCTGCAACAATCTACCTTGATCAAGCTAGGTATAACATTGTGACATGGTGTTCTTAGAACGTGCGTCCATATGTCATGCCTATTTACATTATACATACACGTAACTATACACATACTTACCTATTAAAAATATGTCTATCTATCTTTTAGTGAAATGACAATGACATTTTAGTCAAATTTACACATGAAACAAAACTGAACTGAACTGACTTTTACCAGATTCCATAATATACAAATACATATATAAAATGCATGAGGTTTTCGTGCTTCATTTATGAAAGAAGTTTGGGGCTGTTATGTGACTTGTTTTTGCTGTATTATTATTATTAAAAACTTTCTCGTGTGCATTGCTCATTACTTGATGTTTTGATTTATTGCACCTACAAATCATTAAAGCGTTTGCTGGCAAGAAAAAACTGAAATGCAAAAAAAACGTCGTCACAAATCACACGGCATGTGGCACCCTCGCACACTGCACCGTTGGTTTACTTCAAAGGATTTGGCAACAGGTAATAAATGTCTGTCTGTGTTTTTTGGACAGTCAACAGTGTCAACTGTAATGTAATCTCTGTTTATTAAAAGTCTACATCACTTTAATTTTCACGAAAACTTTAAATATTATCAACTTTCACAATATTTATTCATCAGTTTAAAGCATATTCATATGCATTCACGTATAATATTGATTACGTGCATAAGACTCAAAAAGAGGTTTATCAGAAAATGACATCTGGAATCTGGACACAAAAGTACCAAAGGTTTTCATTTGGTAAAGTTCAAAAGCAATAAATGGACGATTACCATTGTATGACAAGCAGCAAATCAAGGAATTTTTTAAAGCAAAATGACAACTACTATCAACAAAATTTTTCTGGCTTTCTCATAATCACTGATCAAAAAATGATTCAGTAAAGTGACTAATTATGGACGATTACCATTGTATGACAAGCAGCAAATCAAGGAATTTTTTAAAGCAAAATGACAACTACTATCAACAAAATTTTTCTGGCTTTCTCATAATCACTGATCAAAAAATGATTCAGGAAAGTGACTAATTAAGTGTGTTAAATACGTGTGAATATTGAGGTGAAATTGTTTTTGCACCATGCAAAAATCATGCCCTCCTGCGTGCACAAGAATGAGTAATAAATGGAAATGTGATTAGTTCTGTGCAAATGGAGATATACCAAAAATATGAAACACGAAATGTGTTGCGATGTGATATGTAATCAATCGACTTTGTTTAGTACCTATCCATCTCCTGTTTTCTGAAAGTAGAAGCTTATAGGCTCAAATATTGATATTGTAATATGCCCTTTCAATCGTGTCAATATCTTTGCACTTCATTGAAACAACCTAAAAAAAGTTAAGTGCAAGATTATGGTTGGCGACATTTTAATGCTTTTTCTGTTTGTGCATCAGGATGATCACGACGATCATCATCATCATCGTCATCATCAAATCCCATTAACTGCCACGTTGGTGTGACTTTGATGATAACAAGTTGTCAATAAGAGCAAACAAGCCACTAATGAACTGAACGATATACCTATGCTACCTACATTTGTATGTATGGGCCTAAAAGAAAACCGTATGTTATTGCAGTTCTAGTAATATAAAAAAAGACATAATCCATATCACCAATTTATACAGTTTATCAACTACTATTATATTTGCATATGAAATGGTGGTAAAGATATTGATTAGGTTTGTATGAAGCATATTAACTACAACCGCCATGTTATAATGGGACAAAAACCAATCACTTTTTTATATTGATAAGCTTCGTGTTACTAACTAACTGTACTCGCTCTCTCTTCTCTCTCCAAATCTGTGGTGTTTTTAGAGAAGGAACAAGATTGCTCCTTCAAAATTGAAAAAAAAGAAACTTTTCTCGTTTTATCCTTGGTATTAATCGATTTTTCCATGCACCAAAAAATATTGCAGATCCAAATTCCAAACCATATCAAAGGAATTTGAACAGTGACGCGATTTCGTGAAATCTTATCTTACGAAATAGGAAATCGAGGATGAGTTTCCAACTTTCCGATGGTGATGTATAAAATAAGTATTCAATAAGCAGTGCTAACATCACCAGTTTTATCGATTCAATTTCACATGATTATCTTTTGCAATTAAAACTGTTATTGTTGCATTACAAATGTAATTTTGTAAAAAGTATTAGTTGGTAGATATATATAAATATTTTATAAATATTTTTATTGTTTTGTTTTATACTTTGTATATACAAGCGTCTCGCAATGTAGTACTTGTGTGCAATTTCTTTGAAACTTCTTTGAAACGGAAACAACTGGAAGATCGCAAAATACCCCATTTTAATAGTGACACAACAAACGCAAAGTTACATGCAGTGAACATTCAATAATATTATTCGGTGGTATTGAAAATTACTGTGATAGTTTTCCATAGCTGTGTTGGTTTTTTTACTGAAGAAATTTCCACACTGAACCAATTCCAGCTTAACATCAATTATGTCGAGTAAAGGCCATATTCTCCCCACAACAAAATTCTCAGCTTCAAGGTAAGATAAAAATTAGTCATACGATTTTTTAATCAAGTGTTATTGTTATAGATAGCTAACATCATTTATTTGTGAATGGAAAATGAAATAATGCGTAAGAGTAACCATGAACTTGACTCGAATCGAATATTGTGCGAGCTGAAACAGTTATAACGAACCGAATTGGTTGTATCACAGTTTATGTTAGCACAAGTGTACGTTCATGTTATGTTTGTATAATTTGGGAAACAAAGATGATGCTAATTCTTAAACTCGTGTGTCAATTTCATTCAGTCAGGGAGAACAATAGAAATTGCTGAAATTATGTATGCAGGACGGAAGGTCATTTTTGAGATTCTTTTGTGTTGGTCACGAAAGCCGCTAAGACCAGCAGCAGTGACAGTAGAAATGGTATACGTATTTTAATTCAACTATGATAAATACCTAAAGTTTTTGCTATGAAATTCGGAAGTGTATAAAATGTGCATGTACAAAAATATGCTGTCATACTGACTGAGAGAGTGGGTGGTATTTTGTAGTTTGTACCTTCTTCAAGACAACAGACAGGGTATATGTGTATGGATAGAAATGGAGGAATCTAATATAGATTTGAGCCACAATATAGCAAATGGTTACAAGCCGTTTATCTACCAGCTACCGACCGACCCTGAGTCTATCTGAAGATGATGGTCACAATAACGTGGTTATAAGGAAAAGTTTCCTACTTTTTAGTGCCTGTTGTTGTATTTGTCACATTAAATAATATGCTAGTCGTAAAATGAAAGGCAGATATCATGTAGGCTTTCTGTTATTGTATTTTTACTGTCTACATTTTTTTCAAAATATACAGTATGAAACTAGAAACAAGAAATATCTATGTATAGCACAAGCAAACAATTCCACACTTATTCCAGATCACGCACAGATCATTCACAAAACAAAAATATGATAGACATGACTGGAACATGAGTTATTCATTTATACATATTCCTCTCTAAATTAAATACAACGAAATCTTTATAATTAAAACCTGGCATTCCTAAAGTCTTGAACTGTTGAAGAAAAGGGGTATATACACAAAATTTATTATTTATCATAAAAATGACTATAAAACGAATACAGTAGAATTAAAAATGGATTAAGTACTTAATAAGGCACATAATCTGGCAATTCTATTATCACCATCATCGTTTCATCAATCATCTTCTTCTTTTTGCAGCAAGTAAGAAGTATGTAGAATATATCCAAAATATAAGTCCATATATCCATTAATTAAACGCGATACAAGACATTTCATTAATTCATGTAATGAGAGATTGAAGGATGGTATTTTAATTCCACATCATACTCCTATACTCTAATATAGTTCAGAATACTAGAGAAATTATATCTGAGTTAAATCAAACAGTTTGCTGCACAGGTAAAAAGAAAGTTGTACAATGCTACTTAACTAAACTGCAACAAGCTATAATGCCTTAGCCGTTTTGCGCCATATACCGTTGAACAAGTGGTCTTCAATCTGCATGAAATCTTCATTGAATAGATATGTTATGCTTAATTTAAACCAAATAGTTCTTTTTATTCTCTAACCATAATTAAACCCGCATTGATAATGTATTGTTAATGTATTTACATGTATATGCATGGTTAGGAGATTTTAAATTGTTAATGCAATGGTGAGGAAGTACTGAATGCTACCAGTTATCTCATCTCAGTGCCATAGAATTGGTTGGCTTTTAGATGTGGAAACATGTGTGGTGTAGTTTTACTTTGAAGCACAAAATAGGAAGCTAACCTAACCAAGAAATAGATTATTTTTACAAAAAATAGTAGATTAGTTTATTCATGTCAAAAAGTTAGTGGAAAATCTCGTAGTGAAAAGTATTGGTTCTTTCTTTACATTGTGTATTATTGGAGGAGTTGTGAGAAAAATCATGGCGTCCAAACGATGTTCCAAATTCCGAGCAACCATCCCCGCCGGTCCTGTACAAATTAAAAGGTTACTAATTACTTTATTATAAAATATTGAACTTTGAAGGAAAAGGATTGAGACAGCAGCCTATTGATTGGTAGTACCAATTTGGTAATGATAATATGCACACATACAAAACAGTCATGTAGTGTTGCATCAGAATAAACACAAGCGGTAGATACAGTTGACATATTTGAACAAATTACAAATTAACAGGATTGCAGATAGAAGGTATACGACTGTTGTGGCGCCTTCTCAGTTTTGTCAGATTTACCGATAGTGCTATGCGTGATAATTATTTGACCTACCTTATAACTCAATTATAAAAAATATGACAATGTAGACGAGTAAGTGGCTATATTGACAGACTCCAGACTCCTGTTTTTGACGAAATACACAGGCATTAACTGCTAATGTGGCTTGGCTTGACGCATAACATGCTTTAATTTTTTCCGAATCTTTGGTGCGTAAAATAAAATGATCATTTTACTTTTTGGCATACATTATGTGGGGAGCGTCTAGCAAAGTGGCAATTAAACTATTAAACAACATACCTATTTGTATTTGTAATGACAATACCTACTCATATTGATTTCTGTTTTTAGTAGTGATCATACACGTAAATCAATCAAGCATAATAAACAACCTATACATACATGGTAGAGTTTTACATATCTAGAAATCTGTTAAACTGAAATAGATTTCTACGAAGAGTCTTCTCAAAGCAGTCACTCACTACATACGTATGTACATATTATGTAAAACTCGTTTTGTACACAGCTTGAGCTTATTCACAACCTTTTCCCGAATGGCAACAAAGTGTATATACAGAATACTGAATACAGACAGATTTCACATGTGCTATGAAAGAAGCTTCTAAGAAGCCAAAATTACCGGCATCTAATAATCATGAAATTAATTGGAGGCAGCACACTGGCATAAATGACGTATTTCTTTCTTGGAACTGACGCAAAATTAAACAAATGCAGAATTCACCGTAAAATGCAACTTGTGTTTTAGTAGTGTTTACTTCTACCGTACAAAATATGTATACATCTAAATAACATGAGCTTTCTTTCACATACATTTCCCATAATGCATTGGAAATCATTGTAATTTGTAATAATTTTTAATATTGAATATGGTCCATTTTATACATCACGAGTTAAACTACAATATAAAGGACGTAAATGTTAATGCGCAGTGCAGCTGCAGCTACAGTAAATGTTTAGCTTTTGAAAAAGCAAAAATGTATATACTGGAGTAGTCAAAACAAAAATTTTAACATTTCGCAAAACGACATAAAGCTAGAGTATAAAGCAAAAGTCACAGATCGTTCCATCGTAAAATCAAAGCAAAGGCATAAAAATGCACGCCGACAACTGGAAATTGTAGTAGTCTCACAACAAGGGGCTAATATTTGATAGAAAAACATTGCTAATGATTCCAATAATGCTTACAATAGTAATTGTGACAATCATAAAAGGAAATAATATAATCATCCAGTAAATAAGTACATCCAGTAATTACAACTTAATGTCAAACACGTCATGTTCATAATATGTAATATGTCACGGGCACATTAGCATTTCATTATTTAACCATGTAAATATTATTTAATAGTGTATCATCATCATGGAATATCATTTCTGTCACTCACATTTAGGTATACATTTTTAACGCTTACACAACTAAAACCATTCATAACATAAGACAACGTAAATAATTTACAGACTTACTGAGCGTGCAGGCTAGACGACCTAGAAGAACCAATAAGCAGCTAGTCAATTATATTACGATTTATGTTCATGATGATGATGAACCATTTTGATATTTATGTTCAATAATAAATACTGTAAATTAGGTATCTAGTCTAGCTTCATCGCTTCATCTTTTCCTTCATTAAATACAGATACAATATAATACTATAAATATGTGTATGCCGTTTGTGGTGTGATGTGATAAGGAGGAGTTTAAGTACGAACCACGAACAAAGGCTATAATTATAAATCATTTTCGCAGAGACGATAGACATGTCATTATTCTTACAATACTCAACATACTGCTACTGCTTCTGCAACCACCGACCGCAATAAATTCGAACATAATTTTCTTTCAGACCAAGTCAGGGATCTACCTGCTTTACATACAAAAATATCTAATCTCTACAAATCTACCAATCTTTGTGTAAGTAAGTATATACGCACGCATACATATAAGATGGGCATTTGTGAAAGAAATTAAAACAATAATTGTGTCTCGGGTTAGTCGCCTACAAAAATACACAATTAATCAACACAAGAAGATTTTGTTACTTTAGCCAAGACGAGCCGCTCTTATTTTGCGTTAAAAATTCCTTGTTTTACATACATACACTCTATTCAGACCTCTGGCAGCACTTCAGGTAGGTCACACGGAATCCATTCTTTAAAAAATTACTATTATTTTCTACAAGTTGCAACTTAACATTGTTGGTGCTACGCCTTCTTTCGTGTAAATTTCCCATTTTGGCCATCTTGAGCTTCTATTCATCTACATATACAACAATTAACCATTAAAAACCTTCTGTAAAAGTCCATTTTTGTCGTTTTACAACAATGAAAGTTAAAAGTTAAAATTCATCACTTCAGTCAGAGACGCCAGAAGCTACCAGCAAGAAAGACGATGACTAGAGACTTTGAAAGTGACATGACATGACTCATACATTCGCATAGACAGGCGTCATAAAAATGTATCGTCTCACGCAGCGCATCAGCGTATTACGGTATCTGCATTATTGCATTCGCCTGTATAAAATACGTCTTGTCGTTGGGTCGGTCGTCGGTGTAAATATGCAGTGCACTTTTTTGCATTCACATTTTACATTTCGTCTTATTGCACGCTGTGTTTGTGACGCTGCCCTGCTGCTGCTTTGATTTTGATGCATGAGGAAAACTACACATTAATATGTTGGTTTGTAGATAGAATAGATACCACCTGATTTATGAGAAGGCCAATACCGTTTTTTATGGATTTGTTTCTATTTTTGGTGTTGTCTCTGAATTTCTGTCGGCAAAAAAAAATAATAAGAAGGCAAGGAGCAAGCTTGTTTGCAGAGATGGTGAAGTAGTGAGTAGAAAGGAGTAGTTGGAGATGGAGAACTTTTCTTTTGAATGCGAATGTAGCAGTGCAGTAATAAAAGTATACGAGTAGTAGTAGTGGTAGTGGCTGTTGTGCTTCCGTAAACTAGATAATTACTTGTGTTGTTCGGTAAAGAAACACCATTCATCGATGATGAACTATACAGTGTCAAGCATTTGTAATAATAATGGCGTAATAGATTCCTGTAAGTTTCGGTAACATTGTTTTAATTAAGGTTAAATTTACATAGGAAGATCGTAGTTGTAAATTATTGAGCAAACAAAATGTTACCTATATATTAATATGATGTATGACGGAGTATTTATGTTTGGTGTAATTCTCCGCTATGTCAATATGACTCATTTTTAACCTATATATATTCTAGTGTGTGTAGTAGGAGATGATGATGATGTTCCATATTATGTGTGTGCATTTTCAAGCAAAACTACGAGGCGTGTTTACTGCTGCTGTTAGCAGCTTATGCTACGTTGTTGAGAAAACATCATTCAATTGTGATGGATGCGCAAAATTGTTTTATTTGTTTATTATTATTTTTTTCTAAATTTTGTGTAAAATCGTAGGAAAGTGTCTCCAGGTTTAATGCCACCTGGATCCCCAGGCACATTCCGAAGAAAATCTGCAAGTTCTGAGCTTCCGCCGTTAAAAACTGATGGAATTGGCATAGGTGGAGGAGGCTCGTCGTCGACATCATCATTTTCATCTTCATCAACAGGAGCAGGAACACCAACAACCGGAGGAATCTCATCTGGGAGTGTACTCGCGACAAAGAGATCATCCACAAGCTCAGCTGGCGGGACAGCCCAAAGGAAATCTGGGACTTTGGGTTTGGTCAATATTAGTGTTCAGCCGAGTGATCGTAATAATCACAGTTCCGTAAAGCCGACGATTTCGTCTACAAAGACGAAAATCTCGCAACTTCAGCAGGAACTAAGTAAAACTGTGAACGGGAGCAGTGTCACTGATTCCTCCAAGCACCGTTCGAAAATGGCAGGTGACTCAGCTGCGGCTCCGGCTACGGCACAAGCCGTGATTTGGCCCAACTTGAAGGAGGACTATGAGCTGAGAGAAGTTATAGGTTTGTTGCTTTAAAATTTGTGTTGTAGTATTTAGAAAAAGTTGTAGTTGTAAAGTAATCATAGATCAAAGCATATAATATTACGCCCACTAGCTTTTAAGTACCTGGTAATGATAGTATGATATCATTAAACAAACACGCATCTGTGTAAATAATATGTACATGGAACAAGCAAGTGCCAAAACTAGCAAAGTACCGGCATATAATATATAAAGATGTTTTTGCCTTTTGTGTGTTTTTAATTATATTTTGTATATATAAATTATCCATTTAAATAACATATAGCTTGAAACCACAAATTTTCTTCAAAATAGTAAGTCGTTGTAATTGAAGTCCTTTGCTAACTAGATTTCGTTGCAAACATACATTATGATACATACAAATATTTGAGTGCATGGTTATGGGACTGAACACTCAACATTTTGTCCATTACTAAAATTTGAAAATTAACTGTTCCATGTATTGTTTTTCAGGGGTCGGTGCTACAGCTGTAGTGCACGCAGCTATTTGTCTACCACGTCAAGAAAAATGTGCGATCAAACGTATCAATTTGGAGAAATGGAATACATCAATGGAAGAGCTACTGGTAAGAAGAATGGTACAAGATACTCAGTTAATGGTCAGACACATATAGGCGTAATTTATGTATAATAAATAATGTCATGATATATTATGTGAGTGTAAATCATGACAGACTGGTGTGGTGTTCAAGTTAGATTGACAAAAGAGTTTCTAGTTTGCTAAGGTGTTCCAAGAAAAATGGTAGAAAATAGAATGTTCAAACAGGTACTTACCAATAGAGTTAAGGTACATGTATTTAAATTGAATACTGTAAGTTACTTTTTACGTAAAAACAAAAATGATTGAACCTGTTGTAAATGTATGCACGATGACATGATACTACTTAATTGATGATTACACCAAAACATGGGGCATGTAACGTAAAGCCTAAAAATGTGTATTGTCACAATTAGAAAGAGCTGTGATGGTTTTTGCTGCACTGGGCTCAGAGTTGCTACATTCACAAATAGTGTGTATCAATTAATCGAGAATTTGGTGTACATTTTTGCAGAAAGAGATTCATGCCATGTCATCATGCAACCATGAAAATGTGGTCAACTACTACACCTCATTCGTTGTGAAAGAAGAACTATGGTTAGTATTAAGGTTACTTGAGGGAGGCTCGTTGCTTGATATCATCAAGCATAGAATGAAATCGAGTGATTGCAGACACGGAGTGTTTGATGAGGCCACCATTGCGACTGTATTAAAAGAAGTTCTAAAAGGGCTCGAATATTTTCATTCCAATGGCCAAATTCATCGAGATATTAAAGCTGGTAATATTCTTTTGGGTGAAGATGGAACGGTACAGATTGCTGATTTCGGAGTCTCTGCTTGGTTAGCTACCGGAGGAGACTTGTCCAGACAAAAGGTACGTCATACCTTTGTGGGAACTCCGTGCTGGATGGCACCTGAAGTCATGGAGCAAGTAAGTCAATTACCTAGTACACAATTTTTTTTACCGTTCCCTATAGATTTACTGCTTGATTTATTCATGTCGAGTATAATGAAGCTGAACTGTTTTGTTAATTATTATTGCATTTCTTTGTTTGTAGGATGGTGGCAATAAAAAGTCCGAACGACGGGGTTCTGGAGAGCAAGAACCTTCCGCCGCTTTGTCTAGTGAACTTGCCCCTGCTGGCACAAACGCCTCATCGCAAGATACTCAAAGTGTAACTTCGTCAATGCAACAACCTAATGCAACTAGTGAACAAGAACTACCACCTGTGAACCTTGTTTTGAGGATGAGGTAGAAGAGAAGTTGTCTTTTCATTCTTGTTGTTTCTACGTGTAAAAAGAAAATTGCTCTTAAATACATTCAGTGGTTGTTGTTTTCAAACAGAAATATTCGCCGAGAACTGAACGACATTCGGTTTGAGTTTATCCCCGGTAAAGATACAGCCGACGGAATCGCTAATGAGCTTGTTGGAGCAGGACTAGTGGATGGAAAAGACATGGTTTCCATTGCTGCTAATCTACAACAACTGATTCAGCAAAGACATCAAGTTAAGCACCTTACATTCGCCCTGGTACGTTAAATTTATAAGACTGTCATTGTCAAAGGACTTTTCCACTTTTTTGAAAGTAACTTCATCACATTATGTGAAAAAAAAACCTAAAACATGTTTCATTTTTATAGACTTCCGGCTGCCTTGCAAATGAAGCTCCCGACGAGAAAGCACTGATAGGCTTTGCGCAAATGAGCATTTCGTCTGAATGAGAATCAGTCTAGGCAAAAGTTTAATCACTAATGAGAAAGATAGGTTAATCAAATGACTAATTATATAATATATACACGGCTAGTTTAATTTACGACAACGACGTACATAAGAAATAGCAAGAAATGCCGCCAACTACTGTTTTTGTCACTGGTGATGGGGCCTCGCAAAATGTTTTGAAATTTTGATGAATTATCCCTTTTAATCTAGTTCATTTATTTGTCATTATGTATTTGTGTCAGTGTGTGAAGCTCAAGCCTTCTGATGATAAATAATATTAAAATGCATATAAATATATAATATATTCATATAGATCCTATTATAAATTGCCATATGTTGATGATGATGATGAAATGATAACCCCCAATGTCTTACAAGATCTTCAATTTATGTTGAATAATAAAGTTTCCTTGAAAGAAAGGGAAAAAGTACCAACATAGAGGTGTTTCTTTTCCAATTCCGATTTTTTTATTTTAAGCAATCATAAATTCAGTAATAATGTACACAATCAATAATTTTTGGTACCATGAACCATTATTATTATTATTATTATTATTAAAACTGAGGTCATAAGCCGTCTTAAAGAAACTCATTTGCGTATATTTGCGAATTTTTTCTCGTTAGCTTTATTTTGTTTTGCAACGCGTGCCTTCAGATGTTCCTTGTATTCTAGAATGTCACCGCTTTCCCATTTTACTACCTTTTCATCCTCGCACACCCAAATTTCTTCTGCCACCTATTAAAGCAAAAATTTGAAAATGACATGTACAACTAAACACCACAAGCCATTCCTACATGAAACAAATTTTGTGAACGGCGATCCGTAATGCGGCTACCGTGTTTATTTGCCAAGTTTCGTATTTTACCTGTGATATAAGCCTGAAGTCGTGGGATACTAAAACCATACCACCTTCGAATTCAGCGATAGCTTCTGCCAAGGCGTCGATTGTTTCGATATCTGGTTATTTTAAAATAATTTATATAGAGACATCATTTACTTGTGCTACGATAAGCACTAATATTGAATGTATGTAGTATATCAAATATAGCTTGATGTGAAACTTTGGTAGTTACCTAAATGATTTGTAGGTTCGTCAAGTAACAGCAAGTGCGGACACTGTCTAGCGAGCCATGCAAACACAACACGACATCTTTGACCATCAGATAACTGGCGAATAGGACTCACCTAATATAAGCATAACACAGATGATAGGGGAAAATGATATGCAGACATTAACAAATAAATAGTAATTTTGGAATGGAGCTTGTATACACGATACTAATCGGGAATTAATCAGTCTGGTCTGTACCTGCTGCTTTCCAGTTAAACCATACCGACCAATGATTTTCCTCATCTCTTCGCGTTCCTTAATTTCGGGAAAACATTTCATCATATAGTCTAACGGCGACAAATCAAGATCTAACAACTCATGCAAGTGTTGATGATAACGAGCGATTCGAAGATGTGAATTTCTACGAATCATTCCTTCTGTAGGGACCAAGTCTCCGTATATAAGCTTCAACAGCGTGGACTTCCCTGCATCATAATAAAATACACAAGCAAGTTCAAAATATGATTTCGATGGAGGTACATAAATTCAGTTGGGTTTTCTACATTGTAATGCAGTGGTTGTATGTTTTATACCTGCTCCATTTTTTCCCACAAGTGCTGAAACAAAAAAAAATCCAACATGCATTTCAGTATCGAAGGTGTTGATCTTTGGATATTCAAAAGTCACAGATAGAATATATTGTTAAAAGTAAAAGCATACCAAGTCTAGTATCAAGGTCGATACCAAACTCCAAATTTCGGTAAATCATAGGAGTTTTATCGTTATAACGGAAGCTGACGTTCTGCACCATAATAACTGGAGGTGGTATAGTCCCACAAGATGGAAAATAGAACGAAACAGTTTTATCCGCGATTACCTTGTCAGTTAAACCTTTGAAGATAAAACGCCATTTCACACAGTTATATTAAATATGCTTTTCAGTGTTCTCTGCCTAACCATTTTGTTTCAACTATGAAATTCATTTGAATAGATTTATTGTGTACATAAAATATTTTACCTCCAGCGACCATTTTTGCCAATGTTTTTTCTTTACTCTGTGCTTGTCTAGCAAGTTTAGCACTTCCGTGACCGAAACGCGCAATGTAGTTCTGTTCACAAAAAACAACCAAACAAATGATTACGATTTTTGAAATTTTAATATTATGAACATAGTTGGAACATTGCTGGTCAACGTATGACAATCTCATGACTCAGTGATAATCGCTGTTAATGTTTAGAACATTACTCCAAGAACAAGTACAAGCTGTAAAAGGACTGCAAGGTTACACTCGATGTTACAAAAGTAACACCTTAGCATGACCGAATCAACTTTGACAACAGCACCGTGAACAAGAGTTCTTCCTCGGCCTTTTGTCATCATTGTTTAAGAGAAAACAAAAGATTTTACACGTAAAATGTGCATAGACTTAGACTAAAATCAATTACCTTCATATGAGCGATCTGATCTTGCTCCCAGTTATACTGCTTCATTTGATTCTCAAGTAACTCCAGTCGAGTTTGCACAAATTGGTCATAGTTTCCCTGTATTTATAAGAGAAAAAAAAACGAGAAAAAAAATCAAGCTGGGTAATGGGAATTGTAAAACAGCTCGTTATGCATTAGTTCTTTTAAAAAAATACTTACACCGTAGTACTTTAGTTTCCTCTTGTCCAAATGAATAACGTTTGTGCACACACTGTTCATGAAATCTTGAGAATGCGATATAATCACTAAGATTCTTTTATATGTTTTTAACTCCTCCTCTAACCATACACAAGCCTCCAAATCTAGTACGTTACACGGAACGAGATTAATTATTGTAAACTAATGATCTGTAAAATGCAATGTTGACATATGGGGAAACTTCCAGTTGATATTTACACTTACCCAAATGATTAGTTGGTTCGTCTATTTAGTTACATGAAAAGAAACAAAGTTTTCAATTATTAGACTGACTCTTTACATTTTTATGAAATGTATAAATGTACGATACATATATAATCAGAAATAACGAGAAAATGTAGTCGTTCATCAAATTCAGAACTCTGGCCAGTGTTTTCATCATGACTATGCAATATTGAGCATGAATAATGCTATTATTATTAGCTCGCTGCATGATTCATGCAGAAGAGCTTATTATCATTAATACCTAGCAGTAAAAGATGTGGCTTAATGTAAAGAGCCCTCGCTAGTGCGATCCTCATCCTCCATCCACCAGAAAAGTCTTTACACTTTTTGACTTGCATTTCAGCAGTGAATCCTAAACCGTGCAGAATATACGCTGCGCGTGCTTCAGCTGTATCCGCTGAGATATCATCTAGCCGATCGTACACATCCATAAGGCGTTCTTGAGACTCTAAAAAATAAATTTTATCTTGTAAGTAACCTATTATCCGACTACAAAAGACACTATTGGAAATCAGAAAATCTTTTTTACCATCATCTTCATATTGGACAAGCTCTTCTGCCAATTTTTCTAAACGAATCCTTTCTTCGTCAACTTCCATTACACATTGGAGAGCTGTTTTGTCACTGGCTGGAATTTCCCTTGTTAGATGATAAATATCAATGTGATTAGGAATAGGCACCTCCCGATTTCCCAACACAGCTAAAAGAGTCGACTTCCCACTTCCATTAGGGCCTTTTTGGGCAAAAATCAGACACAAATTTGACAATTCACAGTTGTACCATGGTTGTACCTATCATATTTCCTTACAGAAAATTCTATAAAATCAGCTTACCAATAAGACCATAACGTCGCCCACAATTCAATTCCAGTTTTGCATCCTGAATCAATTCAGCACCGTAAAAAGTAATAGACAACATGTCAATTTTAATGTCCCTAGATTTGGGGTGTACACCTAAAACGCCAGTGCACGCTCGAGCTTCGGCACTGAGTTTGGCCTCCTGCTCAAGCTTCCGACAGAGCAGTTCTAAAAGCAAGAATAAGCACCCAGACGAATGTTTAAACTGGATTACTTTAATGTGGTCGATGAATATCAATTTAGTGCAATGATTATTGCAATTTATACCTTCTTGACTGACTTCTCCATTAGTGCTACCATTACCCGCAGTCTCCTCCCCATTGCTTGAGATAGTCTTTGTCTCTTCTGTCGCTCCATTTTCGTCATCATTATTTTGAACGGGTTTCCCCTTGTTAGTCTTTCCTTGCTTTGCTGCAAGTTTCTTTGCTTGATCTCTCTTCTTCTTGGCGTCAGAAGGCATTTTAAATGTACGTTTTCCTCTTCTCTACACGAAACGAATGCCAAATAGTCCTTATAGATCAACAAAACCGTTAGCTCACAAAATGGGAGTGCACTTTACTTGTCACTCAGACAATCTGATCAGACTTTTGGAATCACAATAAATAATGACGTTTTGTGTTTTCGACAAAACGCGCCTAAGTTATAATCTTAGATTATAATAATTACAAACGTCACGGCGAACTACAGTAAAGCACTAAAAGTTTGGATGCGATTTAAAGGCGTGATGATCAATAATCTAATGTGCGGATTTCTGGTAGAGAACGGATGTCGGGAACGGGTCAACGAGAATATATCTGCAATAATGCAAAGAAAATGACCAATATTAGAATCATGAAATCTTAAAATATTAAAAGTAACATGTAACCAGTATCTACTATGCTACTACAGCAAACAATCTCTCACTAAACTTACCACACCACCACACAACTTCAACTACACGCGAACAATAAATATTATTGTTACTCGCACCAGCAAGTTAACAATAGACACCGATGTTGGAGCGGATGCGTAATAATTGTACACACTCCACACAATAATAGTAAATTAACGTACGAAAATGACGAGAATTGAGTATTTTATATCAAAATTAATTTAAAACAACCTGTGTGAACTGGTCGACTCGGCTCAACTATAGCTAATCACTAATGGATTAAAGAATATTTTAATTCACAGCTTTAGGTTCCAAATTTATCTAGGGTGCTACTAACGGAGGGTACTCCAAGGAGAAAAAATGATCCTATTAAATTGAAAGGTAATACTGAATCGTAAGTATTAAAAACAGGTCAACTGTTTTTTAAACTGGCGACACTGTAAAAGGTAAAAGAAAACAAATGCGGATCGCCACAACTAGTTTTTTTTAAATCAGAAACTTTTTCGACATCGAAAAAATAAAAGAACCGATCATTAAAACTGGTTTTTAGAATACTTACAAAGAATATTACAAAAATGCAGTAACTACATACAGGTGATCGTCCTTCTTCTGCTACTGTGTCTGAGTTTGAAATTCAGACTCTCTGAATCATGAATTGAGGATGTGGTGGTGTGGAACAATAAAATTATATTATAGCCGCAGCGCCAAAGCTGTCCTGCATGATACCATGTGCTTGCCAGTACTACTGTACAGTACTTACTTTCATCATTGCATTGTATGTGTGGCGCCTGGCAAGACATCGACTTAAAAAGAATATTTTTTTACACTGTATGTACTATGCAAGTTTCAATTGAAGCTCAAAGAAAAACTACAGTACATTTTTTCTTATACTTCCACTCCACCATGCACAAAACTATACACTAGGCACTATACTTGCTTGTATAGCTCAATCGATGCGATAATGGGCTTGGACATGTTAGGTTTGAGTTTATCTTCATCTCTCGGTAATTTTCCAACACTCGTTGTGATCGTGGAGTTTGAAATGAAGAGAAAAAGATGTCTCTCAATTTTCTCCAAATAGATTGCGCTAGTAAACAGTATTACTACTACTACTGTGGACTGTGACTGTACTGTGGAGCGGAGTATCTCGTAATCTCGTAATTCTGTCATCCGAAATCGGATCAAATATCAAATGCTTATACGAATATATGACTAGACTAAAAGAATCTTTCAAACTGAACTTTGAAGTTCAACATCTTAGAAAATCTAGGATCGAGGAATGCAAATTACATTATTTATGCACTATGCACTGCAACAAATAATATGTAAGTTCTTAAGGTAAAGTTAACCGGCATCATGAAGGTGTAAAATACATTCATTCATTCATCCAGTATCCAGTACATATTCGAATGCATAGAATCATCAGACAGAGCACGCTAAATAATGATACAGACAGGCGTCAGCTCTCATTCAAAATAAATATACGCAAATTCGCATATCTTTAATAAAACCGGGTGTTTTTAAATACAATATTTATAATTTATATTGTTGCACAAAGGTATACAATACGACGACCTACCTACAGAACACTTATTCCGAAAATATTTTGATACTATTATTGATCTTATCGACTTAAATGACATCATATCTAGAATACCACTGTAAATGCAAACGATTTTTTAAAGTTTTCCCACCAATTGATTTTGTAGTGTGTTCTTTCCATTTTTCAACTGCACTGTCCATCGTGGTGTCTTCACCGTGAAGCTTCAATGGATTATAAGATATAAGTTCTCCATTTTCCTTTAAAAATCCATTTTCTGGTGAATCTGGCATTCCATAAGGCATTGTTATCGGTTTTATTTCAATCAAATGTTTGATTTTATACAAATCCGCATTTTGGGTCGGAGTATTCTTTACTACTGCAACGTCACGACGCTATGAAAAATACAAAATTCAATTTTTCCATTTCCTTGTGTTCCATTGACATTCCTAAATAAAATTTGTAACTGATGCATGGACATAAAAGTCATCATAAGGACTAAATTCTTACATCTCCTAAGCCAAGGTCCAAAACTAGTCTCTTTTCCCACCGTGGACAGCCGTACAAACTACGGATTCTCTTCACCATAAGTAACTTGGTTGGTTCAATGGGTGGATCTTTATGGTTTGGAAACCTAATGGACAGCATGTTTTAATGTTTAAATTACACGTAAAATTATTCCAACAGTTTTTTTTTCACTGCATGTTTGTATTGGAAAATACTAGGCACCTTGGATAATATGAGAACCCGTGACAATGTATGGCGTCTTTTTCATCTTTATATTGCTTTCTCGATTCTCGAAAATTTGGTTTCTTCGAGAATTTGTAACGGACGCCTCCTAACAGTAGCGGTTGAGCTCCCAAATCCTGTGAGGCAGGAAATGCTCCTGGTTTTGAACTAAAAATCGAACCTAAAGTTGGGGTGCCACTGACTGAATTCGTCGC
This sequence comes from Lepidocyrtoides sp. E14, assembly GCA_027743805.1. Taxonomy (NCBI): domain Eukaryota; kingdom Metazoa; phylum Arthropoda; class Collembola; order Entomobryomorpha; family Entomobryidae; genus Lepidocyrtoides; species Lepidocyrtoides sp. E14. The sequence goes on along the minus strand of JAHZMZ010001121.1, from coordinate 982 downwards.
TGACGCATAATTACTTGACAGGAGAGTCAGACGCTTTAGATGTCTTGACACAACTGCTACTCCGGACCTTGAGGACATTAATGTCATCTTCTGTAAAAAACGCAATTAGGAAATTAATTAGCAGGAGTCTAACAAATTTACTTGATCCTAGTATCACAATTAACACTGCCCAAACAGTATTAAATTTTATCTGACCTACCACACGGAAAACAAATTCTATTTATCGGTCTACTTTTAATTCATGAATCGATAACCATAGACAGATCTTTTCAGCTTGTTGATGTTTTCCTTCTTGTCACTGAATGTTGACCGGTGTCAATTGTCAATAATTTAATAGCTCCATAATTAAGATCGTGTGCCACTGATATGAATTAGATCAAAATATTGGAAACCGGAAACATTTCAGAAATTCAAAAACATTCCATTCAAACAAAAAGTTTAATAGTCAAAATGAACACATTTTCGGGATATTTGTGTGCGTATTCGTGATATTTGATATATACACATAAATACAATAATTTATCTGTTCAAGCAGAGAAACAGCAGCTCCAGGTTTCCCGCAGATGAGATGGGCCTGTGTGATATTTGGAAGTGCGTCTGCAATCGGCATGTGGGTGAACAAAGGAATTACTTGTGATCATGCATGTGAAAGGAATTTAAACATAATAATTGCATAAAATATTTTGAAATTAAGCTTTTAGACGCTTTTTGTTCCTTATAGGTTAACATCCAATGATTGCTGTATGTTCTATTCAAGTACAAAGGTGGCTTTGAGTGTGAAATACAGTTGTGTCATCAATGAAATCTCCACTGTATTTTCAAATTCACCGTCTCAATCTTGGTTGTAATTTTGCAAACCCTGATGAAAAAATAAAAATAATAATAACAAGCATTTTCAAGGGATAATGCTGAGTGCAGACTCTGGGATTGTGCTTTCACACATTCCCTTGGGAATGGATTATGAATAGGCATTGTGGCTTGC
>JAHZMZ010001120.1:0-13062 GCA_027743805.1 Lepidocyrtoides sp. E14 | reverse complement strand
TATGAAGCTTTCCTGGATTCTGGCACATGGAGATACGTTTATTCTAGGATTTTCTCAAGGCTCGTGATGTTATTGGACTGAAAATGATTTGGATGATGAGCTGAACCGACAATGTAGTAGGTGGTGCTGTGTGAATGAAATACGTAGCAGAGTTTTGCGGGAAAAAAGGATGATTTGATGAGGATTATTTTCTTTCTAAGGAAATTTTCACTGGCTTCTTGGTACTGATTTGTATTTGTAAAGAAGAGGCTACCAGTCAGTTGCTCAATATGTGTGCATTCGATTCAATTTCAATCCGTATTCAAAAGTACTCTCAAATATTTGGCAACGAAACTGAGTGAAAAAAAATTATGAATATGAGTTTAGGCTTTGAAAAATTTGTGAATATCGATTTGGGTCAACTTTATTACGTATTTCTGCTAAGTTCTCGCTCAGATTCTTAGCTATTAAAAAATTATTTGGAAACATGATTTTACGAGAAACTGTTGTTAATCCATCAGAGCATTCGTTCAAACAATACTTTGCCAGTGGTATCTGCTTCAACCTATCTACCTATAGTGCTAAACATATATCTATGGCATGTTTCTCTATCAAAAATTTTATTTTCGTGTTGCATATCGTAATACTGTATCACCATCACCAAAAAAGCGAAAGCCGGGCTAAACTCAATCAGATTATTACTACATGAGATTACTAGATAAAATAGTAATAGTTCATTTTCCCCTAAAAACTCAGAAAAACTTAAAATCAAGTCTAAGCAGATCAGAGACACATATGAGCTGAGGAGAGTTTTGCATGACACGCTATATTTTGTTAACTCTATCGTGTAAGTGGGTTTTGAAAGAGAGTTCCGCGGAAGGACTCAGGTCAAAATCAAAACCTTCCTTGATTTGCTGAACAATGCTGATTTGACCGATGAATGAATAAGATCATTATCGATCAAAACCAAAATAAAAAAAAAGATCGTGACAAGCCATAAAGCACGCTTGCTAAAAAATAGAGAAAAAAGCCAAGTCTAGAAAAAAGACTTGTAAACTTTACATGGCTTTTGAACCATGGAACAATAAGATGCCAGAGTCTGATACTAACCATGTTATCATCATCATGATTAGATACGATGATTATACTGAAATCAGTCAAGCAGTCATTAACCCATCAAAAAAACTTGCTGGCTGCACGGAAAAAAATTTCCTCATCCCACTCTCTCACATTTCACATACAACCAACCATACTGTAAAATCCGTTTATCATTTTCTCCTCAAGAAAAATTTGGCCATTTTCTCAGCAAAAGGAGCGAAAAATGTCTCTATTATTTCGGTTAGTGCCACTATCTCATTAGCCTGATGGAAAAGGAAGGAAGAACAAATATTGCATTTTTTTATTCTGCCGGCTCGTCCCACTCTGTGTCAAACAAAATTAAAATTGAGTGGCTGACTTGGTATGTCATAAACATATCACTAATAAAATTACTTCATACATACAACTCTGTGTAACCACGCTTATTTGAGAGAAAGAAAAAAACAAACAAAAAAATTAGTCTTTCATCTCTTCCTCAACTCCATCATCATCAAACTGTTACAAAAGCCCGTTTCGTCTTCATCTTAGAAACCTGTCTCGCTATTTACTTTGCATAGTGTACTACACGCGCACTCACTCAGATCAAAAACTTTTTTAGCCAAAGGAAACGGAACAAGAAAATAAGTTATGCGAGTAGGTAGGTACGCTTTTATTTCTTCCTTTCTGCACAACAAAACTCTGCAAACAATAAAAAACACGATGAAAGGAAATGTTTGACTTTACTTTTTGCTACGGCACATACATCTCATCTTCTATATAATATGCAAAAATTGCTGTTTACTGCGAAGGTGGTGTCCTGTGGTAATAATAATGGTAGTGGGTGGTGGCATATTTAATGGCGGTATAAAACAAATAAAAAAAATACATGATGCATGCAGGATCTTCCTGAAGACAAATATATTTAGTTTTTCAAAGTGCCCTGTCTCAAGAGATGAAGAAGGATGTTTCTTTTTCCTTGTGTGATTTCAAACTGTGCCACATACCAAATAGCTAGATACAAACGATATTTCTCTTTGTGAAAAAAATACACGCAGAGGATTTTTCTCTAGCTGTTTGTAGTACCACCACCGCCCATTCATCCATGAAAAGAAATAAGCGAGCAGTGGTTTAAAAACAAAACGAACAGGACGTGATATACAATGACAAGTAAGTATAGGTCGCGATGTTATTCCGGTTTATATTATTATTTTGACGGTACGGATCTCATAAGTCTCAGGTGTTTTTAAATATCTAATGTATAGAATCTTCTCCACCTTGTAATAAGAGACACAGAGACTAAGCAGGGTAAACAAGGAAGGAAGTAGTAAAGTAAGTATCATCGTCATACACCAGGTAAAAAATGATAGAGAAGTGGAGGAACCTGCTTACGAATACAAAAAATAAGACAAGAATAAAAAAAGAGAAAGGAAGGAAGTAAGCGGAACAAGTTAACTTTTGCAACTTTTCCCTTGGAATTTTAGAAATTCTTCTTGGTATATTAGATTAGTTAGGGGAATATATGGGAATAGTTTTCTAATAATAAATGCAATGTAATATTCTACACAGGAATAGATGGGGTCTCCGAGGTCGCCAGACGCTCAGTGTTTAGCTCAATCTGTAGGCATCGTTAGCCTCATCGTTCAAACTAAGGTACCTGCTTCTACAACCATCATCAAAGCAGTTGCTAAAATATTTATTGGCGTTACATTTAACCTAAGTCAACCATAAAAACACCCCACACCATCAATCCATCTTTCTCTCCAGTTCTCTACTTGATTCATCCATGCCATCAATTTTCTTTCTCTTTTCCATTCATTTCCTCCTCTAACATGCATGCACACTAAAAAGCAAGCATGTAGCAACTAACTAAAAGACTAAAAGATCCCGTCTTTTGCATCATTTTGCAAAAGCAATAAGAGAAAGCGGAAAAGTGCAATAATATCTTGTCTCTCTAGTCTAACGAAATAAGACTTGATCTATTCTCATCTAAATATCTAGGCTGCACGCGCACCAACTCTTGCACGAGTGTAGGAGTTTTCTGTAGCATCAAGAAAGAAGTAGAGACATGATGAGGGAGGGAAAAAAGTAGGAAGTAAAGTAAGGCATACATAATAAAATACTATTTTGCAAGACCGTCTTCCTTTTTAGTCAATCGCGGCATCCATCCATCTTTTTTTCAAATGTGGCTAAGCTTCTCCATATTTAAATATACCTGTGTACGTATAGTCATCCTAATACAGAATCTCATAAACTCTCTTGCATTTTATATTGCCGTTCCTCGTACCAGCACCAGATCAGACACACGGTCGAATAATTGATGAAATCCAAAGTTGAAATCGAAGGAGAGGAAAAAAACAACGACAAGAAAGAAGTTTAACTTTTTTCTATTTACTTTTTTATAGGCAATTTGTTATTCTTTTCCAAATTCTACATGTACACAAATTCGACTCACAACAAGCTTTGCAAATATTTCGGTAGGATTATTATTATTATGTAAAGAGATCACGTAGAACTAAGAACAACACACGTAGAAACGTAGCAAGTGTGTAGCATTTATTTATTTTTTTTTGGAAAGGAAAGTTTTGCCATTTAATTTCTTTCCAAATAAAAAGCTGATTTCATTTCGTCGTTACTGATGCCGTTACGTTACGTTACATAAATGTATGTAGAAATACTACTACTACTACTTAGCATAATACAAAGAGGTACTTTTGAGTTGTGCGTAGAAATCAAATGGAAAATTGGAGAAGCAAGCTACTGGAGTGTATTTATTATTATTATGGCAATGAGATGGATATTATTCTTATGCGACCCAAAAATGTACGTAATTTGAGCATACATACCTACGTATCGTATAATGTAATCGTTTTTTTGCAAAGAAAACGGGAAAAAATGCCCGAGTTCATCTTCTGTTTACAAATCGTTTAGTGTTATTTCCTGCTTCAAAAAAAGAAAGGAAAGGGTATAAAATACAGTTTTACGGGCATGCTAGCAGATCATTCACGATGGCATGTCATCATGATCCTTATTTTGATGATACGATCGCACAAGATCCTCATTTGATCCCAATAATGATATTGCCTCACTGGGCGGCAAAATGTAGGTCTTCTTTCTTTCTTTTTTTTTAAAAAAAAGCTTACTTTTGGATGACAGGAACTAGAACAGAAAAAAAACAACCTTACAGTTTAAGTTTCTCTTTCTTGCATGTTTCCGTGTTTTTATTTTCTTGACAGTGATAACACGCCAGCGCCAGTATATATTGCCGCTGAAGAAGTATATTTTTTTCAAAATGATGAGCCGATATTATACATGCATGAGGTGAACCATAAGCCCTTGTGAAATTCTCAACAGCACCAACAGTTGTTGCTGTTGTTGCTACACTGTGTCATGTTTTCTGACCTGGTCTGATCGGGTTTCGTTTGCCAGGTTGTAGTCGTAGAAAAAAAATATACATGGTTAAACTGCTCGCAATAATATATACTGTGGAGTCGTAAAGATAAGGTAATTGTTACAGTTATTGCGCTGTGTTAAAGTGCACACGTTTCCTTTTCATGGATTATACTTTTATTGAATCCTTTCGTAGAGAATGTAGGTGAGTAAAAGTAGTAAATGTAGGGCTTTGTCTATGATGATACTGGCAGTGGTGGTGGCGGAGGAGGAGGACTTTTAGATGGAAAAAAGGAGAAACAGATTAGACCAGTGGGGCACACATGGCGTCTTGAATTCTTTTCCCTATGAAGATTTTCCTATAAGCATAATAATATTACATATTTGTCACACGTTCTGTTTTAAACTGAAGTAGTAAAAGTGTGTGGGTTGAAAACTTAAAAAGCTGATCAGATCGCCATCATCACAATCGCCACCCTCACTACTGCTACATCCTGAGTATCCTCTTCCTCTTGCGTGCAAGCATGCACGAATGGATTTCTTTCCTCTTAACAAAATTGAAAACAGAAGACATGCTTGCATGAATGTAAGCAGGTTTCTTCTCAGTTTGAAAAAAAACTTGTTCCTTTTTGGCTAGTTTGGTTTGGTTTGGTTACTCCAATCCAACACCACTGCTGCTGCTGCTGCTTCTGTTGCTGTTGTCGTTTATGCGGAACCACTTTTCCTCTTCTTTATTCTTTTTGTTTCTCTAAGACTCTTTCTAACTTGTATGTTGTTGATGATGCTGATGATGACGATGACCTAGTTTTTAAAAAATCTTTCCATGTTTCAACTCTCTGCAATACTTTTTCCCATTCTAAAAAACAAAAAAAGGATCCATTCCAGTATTCTAGACAGACAAGCAGTAAGTGTAGCGAGAAGGATAAAAAAAGAAAACAGTAGTGAGAGTGGCAAAAAAACAGGTTTCTTTTTCTACTCCGAATGAAATAAAAATGTGTATTGGTCTTGTGATTTCCTTCTTCCTGTTCTCGTTTTTTATTTTATTTAAGAACATACTTGACTGGCTCGGTCTGTTCAACTTGCTTGCAATACTACATATTTGATATATATATTTTTTTTGCAAATGTATAAAAAATGTGTAGCCTACGTACAACAGTTGTCGATCGGATATTTTTTTCTTCTCTTCTTCTTATAAAATGTGTTTTGGGAAGTTGGAGCTTAGAGAGCGACTGGAGGGATTATTTGGTTTAGTTTCGGAGAGCGAAAATCATTGATTGTTTTTTACGTGCGGGAATAAAACTAGAAGAGAGGAATCGATATGTCGGTTATGCTATGTCGAGAGCAAAAAAAGTGTATTTTTTACTCTGCTTTTTTATGTTACCGTTACTTCTCAGATAATATAGGTAATATTTCATCTTCCTTTAAGCTGCACATATCAAGTAAAGTAGCTGCTCCAGATACAATGCATGAAGCAGTAGTAGCAGTGCCGGTGCTTTGGTTTGGTCGTTATTATGGGACAAATGTAACAATCTAAAAAAACTTATTTTATATATTGACAGTATGTCTACAAGTTTGAGAGAGTTAAGGGTTAAGAAAAGAATAAGAAAAAAATATATAGATTGTGGTTTTTTCCTGTGCTTCACTTCAAAAGATCACAAGATCACATACTATTTCCTAACGAATAACCAATAATTCTACCACTGCACAAAAATTGCTCATAATTCACCCACTTCTGCTGCTGTTGCTTCTCTATCTGGTACACTCTCATGGAGTGATTTTTTTTATTTGGCTGTATATACTTTATTTTTGCTCAAGGATAAGCAAAACGAAAGCTGTATTGTATTGGAGTAGTGACCTGAGAAGTTAGTTGATAGACAGACAACCATACCAAAAAAAACACTACAATTTTTGCAACAAAGCAAGTAACTTATTTTTTGCACGGATGGGTACAAGTCTATATGTATTGAAGAACAACAACAAAGTTAAGTTGCAAACTGTCTTGTTATAAGAAAGGACGGTTGTAATAACGGCTACTTTTATTATATTACAAAGTACTTGCAGTTCATGGCTTCATGTTATGGAAGTAAGTGTCGTTGGCTTTATTCTACTATGAAGGATGTTAGATGTAAGCTGCGAGAGAGGTACGTAATACGACGTGCTGTGCGACTTGTGACTTGCTAATGCGAGTGAGTGGGAGTGGGACGAGGAACGACGACGATATTGATGATGAGGATGTAAGCAGAGAAGAGCTTCTTCTTTCTTTTTTGATCTTGAGCCTTTTTTATTGATCATCTTTGTGAAAGTAGCGTCGTGGGACTTTTATCTGCCACTTTTTTTTCTTCTTCTTACGGCATGAGAACGACAGAGAGATGATAAGAAGCAGAAAATATTAAACTGTGTAAGCGGCACACATCAGAGAGTATAGGAAAGAATGTCGGAAGAAAAGAAAAGAAAAAGACGAAAAATGAGATACGAGGAGATGAAGTAGGAGCAAAAGAGACATGAGACAGTCAGTATTCGATATTATTTAAAAAGAAGCTTATATATATTTTGCCGCTACTACTACTACTACTCATCTCATCAGATGATGTTCCTTTTACTCTGCCATTTTTTTCTCCTTCTCTGACGATGAAAGTAGAAGAAAAAAGAATTGGGTGAACAAAAAAGTTTTGCCTGGAAGCAGGGAACATACATATTTATTTATGTATGTAGAGCACACAGCAAGCGGAGGGTAGTAGTAGTAGCATTCTTTCTTGCAATTTGGAAGAGTTTGGACAAGAAAAAAAAATACTTTTTTGACTTGTTATTATGATGAAAAGGCAGTAGTTTATAGTCCTTTTTCTGCTGCTCTGCATACCTATATTATCACCATACATGGCATACATAATATCCCGCTGCCCATTTCCCCATTGTTGAACTTTTTCGTTACACTATTTTTTGTTCACGATGACACAAAAAGGGAAAAGAAAAATTTTCTTTTCAGATGAAGAAGAAAAAAAATCTAGGAGAGTAGAGCCAATTTTCTCCTCTGTCACTATTTTTCGTCTTGCTAGCAAAAAATAAAGTTTTTTTCCTCTGTGAACCTTTTGCCCTTTTTTCTACGTGAGTTTAGTCAGCTATATCTAAGTAGATATTGCAGGCGAAACAGAACTAGCATTTTTTATGTCGTATGTTTCATAATAATAAGCAATTTCTATTTTTCTTCTTTTTGCAACACCAAGTGACATACGGGCAGTCAAGCAGGCGGAGTAGAGAGAGACACATGAAGACTGAGCGATAGTAATTATCAATCTTTTGTTGGGAGCAAAGGAAAAAAAGAAGAGCAGGCAGAGAGAGAAGAGAAGTAGTAGGAGGAGGGTGGTCTCTGTTCCTTGTTTTGTTGGATGTCCAAAATACGATGTTCGTATTTTTCCTCTCTTGTTACTTTATCATAATTTCTTTGCCCAATTTTGGAAGAAGGAGTGAAAGAAAAAAATGCTGAGTACAATGGAAATGAAGGAGGGAAAATGAAATGAGAGGAGAAGAGGGCACATATATCCTTTTAGCCCCGTTTTGTTGTCCCGGTCGGTCTGTACGCTGTTGTCATTGTCGTAAAAAGTCAAGAGATAAATTAGACAGTTTTTCTTCTCTGTCTCTCGCTCTCCTCTCAACTCTCTGTGCTATTATTATTGTTGGTGTTGTAGCAAACTTGTAAGAAAAATGAGGGAAGATTCGCTTTGAAATAATATTTATAATAAATTATAATGAATCCGTTCCCTCGTAGTAGTGCTGTTTTATTCACTATTTTATCTTCTTTTGTTATCCATAAATAGCCTCTCTGGATAAGTACTCATGCATTGTCATCATCATCATCATCCAAATCATCTCATTTAAGAGTCATCATCTTCATCGCACTGATGATAACAATAATGATACTGACATTCGGTTTGCTTGTCAAGGAGGAGGAAGACGTACAAATATGGAAGTATTTAAGATGAAAAAAAGGAACACGAGGATAAAAAAAATTTCTAAGGAGGATTTTTTTTTTATTCCCTGATTGTTCTCTTGTATTATGTGTATCTTCTTATTTCCTAATTGGGCATGAATGAGAAGCAAATTGTGAAGTTGAAAAAATAGAAAATCAAATTGGATAATAATATTATTAAAAGTAGCATGCTTGACATTGACTCGAGTTTAAATGTCTGCTACAAATACTGAAATACCTACCTTACGTACATCGAGCTGTCCGAAAAAAATTCAACCGAAGAGGAACTAACAACAACAACAAGTAGCAAAAAAATAAATGATTTTTTTTCGTGACAGTGACACACATTCAAAAAGATGGACAGCAGCAGCCAACTACTTCTATGTCAGTATAGAGTGAACTGAAAATAAGGAAATAATGATAATACAGAATCTCGTGGAGGCATAACAGCAAAGCTTGTGTTTAAAAGTAGAGTAGACTAGAGAATACATAGGCATCACCATCTTGACGATGGAGAATGACTGACAGAATGAATGTCTTGGGGAGATTTATGTCACGAGATATAAACAGCAAGAGCCCCACTGTTACAGTAATTGCTATAACACTTAGGTGGTATATGGATGGACAAAAGAACAGCAGTAGTACATAGTGTAGCGCCAATAATGTGTAGTGCAAGTTCAATTTTACCAATTTTTTTCCCCTCACTATATATTCACTCACAAAAATCATCTATTCATGTAATGTAACAAAATAATCATGATTTTCAATTTGCAATATAAAAATGGTGTAAACTTGCTTGTGCTTGAAAAAAAATGATTTACCGTGGTTGAGTTAAATGTTAAGTAAGCTAGCTGGACGACGCCCTTTTGTCGCTCAAGTTTTGTTGTTCCTTCTCACCTTTATTATTACTGGCGTTTATCGAACCAGTGCATGAATCAAAAGAAATATATTGCCTCCATAGCTATTTATCACTGCTTGGCTTACTTTTTTTCTGCTGTTGTTGCTCCTGCCGTCTGTCACACAAACTTTTATCAAGTTTACTTTTATTGTTATGTTTTGTTGGTGGTAGTGTCTACTTATAATAATGTCCACTACTACTACTACTGTGCTGCATTACTCTCAAACAAGTAAATAGTTTACAGATAGATTTTCTATCTACTTGTTAGTGAACTAGTCCTATAGTCAAACTTTGTCTCTCTATCTTCTCATTTTCATCTACTCTCCCGTTTAATGATGAACAGTCGTTAAGTCTGCTGCGAAATTATCATTGTTATTGGCTGAGATCATGCAATGCATGATGGGCTACGCACAAAATCATGTGTATACAAACAAAACTATTAAAATTATGTCTTTCTACGTTTAGTTGTTTCCCTGTATCATCAATATTATTATTAGTATTACGTGGACGGACACACAATACACAATAACAGCTTTTTGGGCATCATGCTCAAACTGACATTTTTTTCATGTACGTAATAACAACAACAAAAACGCATGCATTCCGAATGTTAAAATTTTTAACGAGAATTTTTGGCACACTGGCAGATTAGTTAAGGAGGTTTTTTTCATCGTGGAGGATGAAATGTTAAACTTTTTGTAAGTGAACGTAATAAATAAACTTCATGATGAGCTTAGGAAAATCCTAATATAAATTTGTAAAGATTTAGATAAGTTAAGGTGAGGTGTTGGTGGTCTCTTTCGTTCTTCTGTAGTTTCCTACGTGTCTGCCATGCAGCAAGCAAAAAAAGGGACAATATTGTTCGTGCGTGTCTGAATTGAATTATTTAAGCTTAGTTAAACTTCAAAATAAAAATGGCTCAAAGTTCAGTTCGGTTCAGTTAAAGAGATAGAAAAAAAATATGATGATAGGAAGAGCAGGTAACAATGGTCAGAAACGCAAAGAAAATGATATTGTTGGTAAAGAGGATAATAAAAAAGGAGAAACGACTTGTGTAAGATGATGACAATAGCGCGTCTGGGAGGTGGCTCGTACCATATTTTATGTTATTATTATCATTTCGTGGTGGTGGTGGTGGTGGTATGTAAACTTCCAAGAAATATTCTTTGAAGTCATAGCCTTAATGTGTTTTCCTTCCCGTGCAGCAGCGTCCATGAAAATTTTTCGTGTTTGAAATTATTTAGTGTGCGCATTCTAAATGCAGTCTTGTTATTGTCGCAATAAAAGCTTAGCTTGTACTTTGAAGTGCTGTGCACTAAAACGCTTATCTTTTTGGTATGCATGNTGCAGTCTTGTTATTGTCGCAATAAAAGCTTAGCTTGTACTTTGAAGTGCTGTGCACTAAAACGCTTATCTTTTTGGTATGCATGAAGTGATGGTATATTCTTCTTTGGGCTTTGGTAAGACATGTCATGATACATAACGCAAGAATTACTGAAAAAAACACGGACGCTGTGTATGGCTCCATTCCATTCATTCTTATGTCTTCCTCCCTTTTAAAAGGCGTGAGATAAACGTTTTACTTGTCTGTTGTGGTGCAAGCAGAAATGTCATAATGGCAATAAAAGTATAGTACCATACTACTATGATGATAAAATGATAAGTTGTCTTCCTCCCTTTTAAAAGGCGTGAGATAAACGTTTTACTTGTCTGTTGTGGTGCAAGCAGAAATGTCATAATGGCAATAAAAGTATAGTACCATACTACTATGATGATAAAATGATGAGCAATTAATGCACAATGGTACATTTTAAAAAGATATTTCGCCTTTTTTCTTCATTAAAGCAAGGTGTGTAAATGTTGAGCTGTGCTGCTGTGTACACTGATTCGGTTTTTTGAAAGATATCGGAAAACAAAAATTGACAGTTGACACCTCCTTAGCAATGTATGTGATGAAAAGTTTTGTAAACAGTAAAGACTCAATAATGAACATCGGTTCTCGCCTTCTCGTTCATTGCTCTTAACTCTTGCGCCGTATCCTGATTCTGACCAGGCACTTACGAATTTACGATGCTGGATTACCTGCTATTTAGTGTGACTGTGCTAGATTTTTCAATAAAGGAAACAGTGTCGCGTTTGCTCACAACTTCGCTAATTTGATGCTCAATATGTAAAAAGAAGAGTGAACTAACGTTTTACCCTGGAAAACCTGTCTGTCGAGTTTTTAGTGTCCCTTTCTCTTTGAAGATGAAATATTCCCAATGATTTAGAATATCCTCGATGGATTTTCTTTTAAAATAACTGTATTGTAAACGACAATGAGTAGTTGAGTTGAACACAATAAAAATAAAAATTATAATATTTCATATTCAACTGACTCAAAATTGTATACTTTTAATTGAAAAATATGCTGAACATCTTTTTACATTTTCTTCCGTTGATTTCTTGGGGCACACGCGCTTAATGCATGATATCAAAAGACTTTCAGAAGAACATGGAAGGAAACAAAATTGACGTTTTAGGCCCATATACGCCAATAGCATATACATGCATATACATTGTTATTGCATATTTTTTATTTTAATAATTCCCTGTTTTCACCTGAACACGAAGCACGTCCCTTCCGGCGAAGAATGTTTCATTTTTGCTGTCAGCCAGCGCGTGAGGAATCCAACTGTTTTATCACTGGCTCACTTACAGCAAGTAGTAGTACGTATTTACGTACAATATTATTTACATGTGCACCATGGAAGGAAGCGATAATAACAATAGTATGAAATAAAACGTAAAATAAAAATTTAGTAATTTGCCATCTATCACGAGCAACAACTCACCATTACCACAGGTAGTAGTAGTAGAAGTGAAGTAACAACAACAAACAACTACTCAAGCGTGTCTGTCGATTCTTCCTGAATACAAAAAAGAGGAAACAAAAATGCAACCGAATCACGGCTTCTTTTCTTGAGTTCACGATAATTTTGTAGTAACGTGACGGTTGCCTTATGTTGTGACTTAAGCTAAGGTTTCTTTACTTGATCATGTTTCATGTGCCATGTGCCACTTACTTTGAAACATAGACTTCATAAGAATCCTGATGACGGGCTGGTGGTGGTGGATGGTGGTAGGGTGATGAGTTGACCGAGTGGTGGTGGTGGTGTTGCAAAGAGATAATAATAATATTGACTAGCATAATAATCATAATATATTTTATATCTTTTTTTTGTGGCTTTGGGCTTGCTTTGCTTGTACGATAAAAAACTTCAGGTTTGAGGTACGCTTGTAATACTCACAATTATATTTTCCTTGTATCAGATTTCTCCTTTTTTAAATACCTCCGTACTTTTTTTCTTATTCCCTTACATTCCACTGCTGCTGCTGCTGATAATGATGATGAGTAATATTTTTTAGTGTGTGTATGTCTGTCTGAAAGAAAAACTAATATTAATAGTCTGGTTGCATGTGTGACAACATTAGTGACGATGATGAAAAGGAAAGACTAATAAATCCTGTGACGTTTACATTTTCACAGGTAATGAGTCCTAACACGATTTCATCCAAGTATCTCACATAAAACCACCTGAGCACTATGGGTGGAGTTTTCTATTCTTTGAATCTGCATTACTCACTAGTCACCTTTCTTTTTTTAAAAAGAACAACCAGCTACTACGTTTCAGTGTGTTAACATTTTTTTGCCATGTTTTTTTAACCGATGAAAAAAAGGGAGAAGCTAAAGTCTGGCATGGCCTGTCCCATTAGT
>JAHZMZ010001119.1:0-11896 GCA_027743805.1 Lepidocyrtoides sp. E14 | reverse complement strand
AAATGTAAAGTTTGTCACCGAGCTTTCTCCTCAACGGGCAACCGTCATAGGCATGAAAAAAATGTACATGAAAGGAAAAAACAACCATCAATTACAGAATCTACTTCTGTCTCAGAACCACCAATCGATTCATCTCCAGAAACGGAAAAGAATATAAACAAAGTTGAAGATGTTGAGCCTAAGCCTGTAATAGACATGAGCACAATTCCTCGGACTGGAAATTGTCCAATTTGCTCAAAATTTATTGTGCGTTTAAAAAGTCACATTCAAACTGTACATAAAGTTTGTGTGGATAGTTCATCCACTTCTTCTTCCGTCAAAAGACCAAGTGCCCCAAAGTCTTACAAAATTTATAAAACAGCAACAACCAAGTTAAAGCAGAAACTTGCTTCATCTGCATCAACTAAACCCATTCCAGCACCGTCGACCAAAGTTGAAGTCAGCGTGAAGAAGGAGGAGGCTAGTAAAGTCATCGCAACCACTGCATCGTCAGAGTTAAGGTGTGCATGTTGCGATAAAATATTTGAGGTTAAGTGTGATTTTTATGAGCACATGGCAGTACGACATTCAAAGATTAAGCGTATTATCGTATGCAAGCTTTGTGATCATAAATTTTCGCACGAGGAAGACTTTTTACTTCATATTCAGTTTAAGCATCCCAGTCTAGTTGCCACTATGAAAGAAAAACTTCGCAATAGTAACACTTCACATGAAAAGCCTCATACTACTGTGGTAAAGGTGGAAGCTGAAAAACAACAGACGCCTTCTAGAAGAACGAAACATAATTCTCCCGTCCAGCAGTGTGACAGGTTGGTCAAAGAGAGCGTCTCCATTTTAAAGTCTCTTAGTATCAAAATTTCCTTACAAGATAAAAAACGAGCTGAAGCTGTCTTGAAGAAGCACGGGGTTAAAAAGTCAGAAACCAAGATGACAAATACGTCAAGCAGGCATACACGTAGAACTATGGTCATAAATCAATCTCCCGAACCAGAACCAGAACCAATGGAGGAATCCATTTTCGATGATGAGCCCGATCACTTTGATGAAGATGTGACTATGGAAGTGGAGGAAGAGTCCGGAATTGCCATCACATCAACTTTTTCGCAAAAAGTGACATCACCACAAAAACTCGGTAACGTAACTGGCTCGTTTGACTTGGATCCAATGCACTGTAGCACATGCAGTGAGGTTTTTTATAGTTACGAAGCTCTTCGAAAACATGAGCTGTACTTTCACAACGTGAAGACAACAAAAATGTGTCCGATATGTGGAGGTATTATAGCATTTTTATTCCTTACTGTTAGTATACATATATTATATTGATTTACATGACTTGTAGACTAATATTATTTGTTTGAATTTGTATAGTATATCCGAGTAGACTGTCGCGTCATTTGGTTGCACATGAGAATAAAACGGTTCGTTGCCACTGTGTTCCTTGTCAACTTAGTTTTCCAGAGTTTAGCCAACTCCTAAAACATAACTTGGATAAACACCCTGGCGTTAAGGGTGGCGCTCTTTGTGCTCCAAATAATTCTCGAGAAAAACTTCAAAATAACATTTCAAAGGCTCAACAAGACATGAGCACCTATCGCTGCTTGCTTTGTGATAAGAAATTTGGAGGTTGCGCAAATGCGCGAAGACATGTCCGTCGTACGCATTCGGAACAAGAAGGTGATGCTCAAAATTTCATTGAAATAGTTGGCTGTGATGATGCTTCAACGAAAGAGACTGATAAGGAAACGGAGGAAATTTTAAAAGATACATGTAAAAAACTGCTTGATCCTGACTGGGACGACGATGATGATGATGATAACGTAGCTGAGCCACCCAGTACACCTCTTCCTCAACCAAGCACTACTCTAAAGAAACCCGACCGACCAATGCCAGCTTCTGCTCGCGCCAAATTGCATAATATCCAGCAAACGGACCAGTCAAAGTTAACTACCAATGAAACGAACATACAAGTCCTCAAGAAGCCCAGTGGTGGTAGACCCATGCCAGCATCTATACGAGCAAAGTTGGAAGCACAACTAGCGCAAGCAAAAACCAATGCAGAGACACTGGAGCCAGAGAACATCAAAAGTTCTCAGCCAAAACCTGCCAGGCCAATGCCTGCTTCTGTGCGAGCTAAATTAATTTCGCAAAATTCTGCATCTGAAAATTCAAGAGATTCTTCAGTCAGCAGCAGTAGCAACAGCAAACCTAGAGGACCAATGCCTGCTTCTGTGAAAGCTAAATTAATTTCGCAAAGTGTTGTATCTGAAAATTCAAGAGATTCTTCAGTCAGCAGCAGTAACAGCAGCAAACCCAGAAGACCAATGCCTGCTTCTGTGAAAGCAAAACTTGGTTTTGAACAAACCTTTACTGGTATTGAAATGGACAAAGACAAGGAAACTCCAAAAGATATTACCGTCACCGGCGAGAACCAAAATGCGACTGGACAGCCAGGTAAAGTTAATTCGAATCGTAGTTCTCCCGCAGTAGTAGTTAACTTGGATGACGATGAGGATGACCCAGATTTTCTTCCAGAACCGGAGGACGTTGAACCCGACCCTCCATCTGTGCCAACTTTCAGCATTGCTGATGAAATAGCCGAGCATAATAGAGCGGTACGGGTTGCAATGGGACAAGATAGTCACACAGACTCTGATTTCAGTTTCTCGTCCATGTTTCAATGCAAGCTATGTAATAAAAAGTTTGAATCATCGGAAACAACACGCCGACATGTTCGACGAACGCATAGCGAATATGGTCCTGACCATGCTGAAAATTTGATTGCTCAACTGTTCAATGAGTACGCTGGTACTCAAAGGCGTCGGAAAAGTAATGTCTATTCCACGTGGTACGTCACGTAGGCCAAAGGTGGCTGACTCTGAGTGGAAATTACCGGAATCTACCACCTCGTATTCTTCTGCGGGAAATCCCGCAAGCTCAGGCGATACTGATTTACCGTTTGTATGCAAGTTTTGTGGCGCACAAAAGAATTCATTGGCAAATATCAGGAGGCACATCGGGAAGTCGCATCCACAAATAACTGATAACCATCAACGTGACAGCGGTATCCTGGTGGTTGGTCAAAGTCAAGAGCACAATAAACTTTCAGCTCCTCCTCCAACCCCACCATCTGAAACGAAACCTAAATCACAAAAAGCTGGAGGACCAATTTACGTTTGCAGAATATGCTCTAGGTGTATGGCTTCGCGTAATAGTTTATCCATGCACATTTTAAGATCACATCCGGACATTGACAAAAATGATACAGCGTCGTACATCCAGGAACTAAACGGTAACAGTGGTAATAACACTTCCGCTCCTGAAAGTTCATTGGAGGCCGAAGTGCCAGGTGAGCCGATTTTAAATTTTTGCTGTATTTTCTTGAAAGTTTTATCCTATGTAAATTATTCACTTGGTTTGTTTTAGATAACAATTTCTACTGCAGCATGTGCTCATTTACAACAAATGATGAGTCTGATTACGTCCGACATCACAAAGGCCACACAGGTGGGGTCTCTCCATATCAATGTCAGTACTGTTCGGCGACATTTAATCGTCAGCAACAGCTTACTGCGCACGTCACTCGGGAACATACGGGGGCAGAATTCCTGACTACTGATGAAGCAGAAATCAGTATGGAGGAAGTAGTGGGCTCCAATCAAATCAGCGTTGCAACAACGTCCAAGATTCAGATTGATGCACCAAAAACTATAGTTTTGAGCCGAAGATACTCTTCCGAGAGCAATGGACAATCTGGTGTAGTAAGCAAAAAGTATACTCCTGGACCAGCTTCAAGGAAAGCGGCAGCGGCTAAAAAGTCAGTTCCACCAGTTGAGGATGTCAGTAAGGTTACACCAATGGAGACGGAAAATAGTCCCTCCCCCTCTCCTCCAAATTCACCTGCAAATGGGGAAGATGATGTGGAAAATATTGATGAAGTTGATAGTCCTACACAAAAGCAGAATGAAACTGCTTCCTCTGCATTCTATCAAGGTGATCTCTCCTCACTATTCCCTTCGTTAGGTGGCGGAACAGCCCCAGGTGGCATTGATGCCTTAGATGATATTGATGGAGGCATGTGCTTAGACTGAGCCCTTTTGTAATTTTGTGAGCCATTTCAGCATTCAGTGTTCTACTAATGTTCTAGTTTGTGACCTTATGTTGCTAAAGTTGAGTTATCTTTGTAATTCTGACGGATAAAATTACATGGGTCATTTTGGTAGAGTTTTATTAATATAGCTTGGTTTATTTTTTGTTGTTCTTTGAAAAGTTGATCTATGAATCATGTAAACTCACTGTGAGTTGGTAAACTGTTTGTTTTTCATATTACAAAACATGCTGAAAAAATAAATAAAATATCTTGGTTTCTTTCATAATAATCCTTTCAACAAATCAAGCAATGTTTATCAAATTTAACACTTTTTTACAAGACATTTTTTACCAGCATAATATGCATAATACATAGGTAAGTAGAATAGTTAGTTACTGGATGTAAAACTTATTTCTAGTCCCAATGCATAATCGAAATCTGTGTGCATTTAAGTCTCAAGATTTATAGCATAGTGGTTGGTAGCGTTTAGTGACAAAACGTCAGAATTTAGCCTATTTAGCTTTGATATTTTTCAAAACAGAGACTTTGACATAGAATAACATAAGTACTTTTCGCTTTTATTGCTCATGCAATAGAGTTTGCCAGAATAAAAACTGGAAATAAACTGCGTAGTTGGAGAAGCGTCGTATTGAACATAATAATAACGTTAATGCTTGTTTTGCATATTATATCCGGTGCGGTGGTTGTGTGTGTGCAATTAATTTTTCATGTTGAAAAGCACAAGGACGATGATAGAGCTGAGAATGATAACAACGCAGCACGCTGTGTTGTGTGTGTGTAAGTATGTGCTTCCGCTCCATAATGTGTCGTACTCCAGCTTGATAAGGGGGAAGGCATGGAATTTTTCTGTCTGTAACCGTAACCTGCCTGTAAATGTATCTAAGCTTCATGCTGTAAGAAAGCAGAAACATTTTTATACCATTTAGTGGAACAAAGATGAAAATAATACGCTATATTTTTTTGCAAACGATCTGGGATTTATTTTAATGTTAAAACTAGTTTTCAAAATATGTAACATACAATACAACCAACAAGGAAGAAACGATTTTCAAAGAGGGTGTTGATGGGCGATAAACTGGATAAACATTAATTTAAAACAACTGGGGGTTTTTACGTTTTGCTTTGACTCTTGGCATCAACATTCCAATTAAAAACATGACCCGTGAATATGATGCAATTTAGCTTGCTGTTTCCTTTGTTGCATAAAAATAGAACTGACCAACACCAACAATCGCTTTATACTGTCTAATTATTGTCTATATTCAGGGCATTTTTTAACTAGCAAAAGGAAATAATTATTGTTTCATCTCTATTTAAAAATAATAATAAAATTGCTATCTTCTCATCGCATCGGTTTACCCGACCGGCCCGACTCCACTTCTTACATTTCACGTTATAAAATTATTTGTTTTCATGATAAACATCTTCAAGTATTAACATGGTGTACTATTATCCTGAATTATGATCCACGCAAGATTGCATAAACAAAGCGGGTGCTTACAGCGAACGGTTCCCATCATTTAAAATCGCATTGGCATGATAAAACATTTTAGTAGTAATCATACGTGAGGATAATGCCAGAGTGATGGCTACAAAACTGGCTTTCAGAAAACTTTTCCATACTATTCAAATTTACTTCAAGTCCAGGAATAAGCCTTTGACTCATTAAAATTTAAATGAGGAGCCTGTCAAGTCAAGTTGCGAAATACCAAATCAAATATAAAAATGTGTACCAGATAGGTGATATCTGCAGGAATAATATGCAAAAGCTATAATCGTAAAAGAATGAGGCCAACTATCAAGTAATAATGATAATCCACCGAGTATTTTTAGTCCATTCTTTAGCAAACAATATTCCTTAATTTTAGAGATGACACTCCCTCGAGTTTAAAAAAGAATGTACCAAACCTTAATTACTGCTTTTGCCACTATGCTTCCAACTGTATTTTTTATGAAAAACAAAACCAAGTTTTAATCAAGAGATGTGTATGGACTTTTTATGAAATTATCTTGTGAATTTCGGCAAAGTTGCTCTCACGGCTTTCATGGGTTGTTGTAATGTACGTAAGGTATATATGAACATAATCTGCTAAGTTTAAATTTGTTTCTACGAGTAAGCACTATGCAGAAAAGGGTTTCAGCTATATCTCTTAATCTTTAGTTTACTTTGTTTCGATTCTTGGCACATTAGGCACATGCCATTCATTTTTTGATGTGTATCTATAGATCTATGTAAACACTAATAGCTATATTTAATCAGTCCCACAAGAAATTCAGGTATGATCATCATCATCACAATTCGACGTGCGGGTAATATGTGGCAAACTATCCCACAGTATTATGAGTTAATTAGTATATCGAAATAAGCCTCTAACGCTTTTGTGAATACAGAGTAAATACAATGAGTGTACAATCGTATTTTGTCTTTATGTGTCGTTGTGATTTGTTGTGGGTCAGTAGCCAGATAAGAAACGCCTCCGTCATAATAATAATATGTAACTACCTAAATGAACTTTAGTTCTCACGAATTGAAACAGTACTCGGTTACATTACACTGTTAAGTATTTTTTGCTTTCAATTGCATGCAGATATCATAACCATCCTCAACCTGCTGCACCAGATTTGATTACTCGTTCCATGTTTTGAACGGAAAAACAGCAAAATGTTGGTTATTACCGAACAGTAGTGCTGGACAAATTTACCAGTGTGAGTTGTTGCGCAGTTCATGATTCACATAGATTTAGTACATAAAAATTGCTTTGTACAAACGAAATTTGTAAAGTGTTATCGTTATTACTGACTTTTGATGGCACCCTGATGAAAATGTCTGAATTATCGGAGTCAGTTAACAGGTTACATTTCCAGCAGCAAATTAAAACCAGGCTTCCTGATGTTTTGTGCAATATTGGATTAAACAACAAAAAATCGAAGCCGCTGCCTCCATTTCTGTCGTTAGGATCTCAAAAGTATCAAAAGTGTGTAAAGTTTACTGTGGAGGTTAATAATGTTTGCAAAAAATATGGAGGGAAGGGGACAACGCAGATTCTTGATAACTTTTCCATGAAAGTTCCTACTGGGGCAATGTAAGACATTCATGGTTTCATTTGTTTCTGCTCACGTTATGATGACAAAGATTGTCATATAATAATGGGTCGAAATTTGCAGATATAGTTTGCTCGGTGCCAGTGGGAGTGGTAAAAGCTCGGTTTTGTCCTGTATTGTTGGACTGAAGACTTGGGATTCTGGAAGCATTTCAGTTCTCGGGATTAGGCCAAGCTGTACCAAAGAGTACACGAAAATCACCAGGCAAATTGGTTATATGCCACAGGTAAAAACGATTGCATTTCAGCATTATCATTTGTTCAATAAACAAGCTACTCACCAAATTGATAGACATGGACAATTGAAACAAATTTAAATTTTTGGTGTTACTACATGATCCTACAAGGAACTGGCCCTTTATGACCACCTAACCGTAAAGGAAATTCTACAGTACTTTGGTAAATTGTACGACTTAACTAATGGAGAGATTGATGCTAGATGGAGGGAACTAGCAAAACTGCTGGAATTGTCAACTAAGCGTTTCGTACAAATTAAGGATCTTAGGTGTTTTTTTTCTCACGGATTTACTTTTTTGAACTGTATATGTGAAGGTCATGTGATTCATTATTATTAATTAATTGAAACTCTTCTTTATTGCTCTTTTAATTGCAGTGGCGGCCAGAAACGAAGAGTCTCATTAGCACTAGCATTTGTTCATAAACCAAAACTATTAATCCTCGATGAGCCGGTAAATACGCATTGCACATCGCACGTGCACATTGATTTAGAACCACTTTTTTACATTTATTGGCTTATTACTGCTGACTGGCTCATAATAATCAATTATAAAAATGGTTTCATAATGTTTTAGACTGTCGGGCTGGATCCATTACTTCGAAAAAGGCAAAATATAAGATATAATCTATAAAGAATTTTAATTTCAACAATTGCAGCGCAGCGTTGCGTTTTAATTCTATGTACTCTTGAAAATAATCACTTGTTTTTCAACAGTATTT
The DNA here is from genome assembly GCA_027743805.1 of Lepidocyrtoides sp. E14. Lineage (NCBI taxonomy): Eukaryota > Metazoa > Arthropoda > Collembola > Entomobryomorpha > Entomobryidae > Lepidocyrtoides > Lepidocyrtoides sp. E14. Next base: position 3,730 of record JAHZMZ010001119.1, on the reverse strand, counting down.
GGGAACACCTTCACAAGTTGATCTCACTTCAGACTACGATTCTAATTACTACTCATTATCTGGAAGATTCAAAGCTATCAAACAAGGTATACGGAGATTTTCTCACAAATAATTAGCAATTCAGTCTGCACTCTGCAAGCTCAGTACCATTAAAATAGTAAATGAACTGGAAGCAGTAGACAAAAATGGTTTCATTTACATAATTGTTTTAGATTGGGATCATGCGAAATGGTCGAATGGTAGTCGAAGACTCGCCACAAAACATTTTATCAACCTATAAGTCAGATCTGCTACAAGATTCCATTCTTCGAATATGTAGAAAAGATCACGAAATGTCAAGAAAAAATGTCAAGAATGTGTCTAGCTCTGAATATATGGAGGCAACGAAAAATAGCATTGAAGTTGTCTTTCAGTACAGAGGAAAAATTAGTCCAAGATCTTCCATAGACTTGCCAGATATGGAGTACAACAAAGATACAGTGACATTTTGTGGATTTAAAGGAAAGGAGGCTGATGAGAGCAAATATGAAAGTATTGATTTTGCTAATGACAATAATGGGCAAGGGAGACTGTTGAACCATAAAAACCACCGTCATTGTTGCGGGACACGGTTACACAGACTAAAAGCATCTGTACAAAAGTCAATCATGCGAACAATGTCATTCTCTTCCGTTATGAGGATCTACTTGATACGTCAGCCAATGTAAAGTAGATCATCGACCTTTATAAAAACCTAAACAATATTATGCATTTGTGTTTGCATTTTATAATTTGTTTGCTGATGAAATGAAATGAAAAATGTTTTAACTTCACATTTTTTTGCTTGTTTTTTTACCCAGCTTTGCATTTATTCTTTTGTTCCTGCCAGCCGTTCAACTTTTTATGACATTTTACGTCGTAGGCCGGGAACCTACAAACTTAAAGGTTGGGATTGTCAATCTTGAAGCCATGTCACTGTCAAAGTACTCTGAAGAAGATGTATGTCATAGCCATGCCATTTCCTTTACAAAAACAGCGTGTGATCTTACGTTGTTAAGCTGTCATGTACAGAACTATTTGTTCAAAAATGAAAAGCTTGATGTGGTTAGAAAAATGATAATATTGCGGAAATTCAATTATCATGCCATTGCATGCACGCCTCATGATCGTTTTTTGTTTACAAAATTATCTACAGGGAGTTTTTTTAAAATTTTAACATAGATGCAATTAGAGGGAAAAGATGTAGCCGAGAAGCTTCTTCAGGAAGGTTCCATTTTTGGTTACATAACTTTTCCCCGTAATTACTCTGATAGCTCAATCAAGCGGTTCATGTGGGGAAGATTCACATCAGATAACGAGACGTTCGACGGGTCAAAACTTTGTGTTACGTTGGATAAATCCCGTAAATACGCCAGTCTCATTATTAAAAGATTACTATAAATCTTGCATATACATACGAAAACGGTAGAGATATAATGGAATTTTCATTGTGTTATGCAAGATTATTTGGCCTATAACTTAATCGTAAAAGAAGTTGTTGATGCAGTGGAGACCATGTCAAAAGCCTTGGGAAAGGCTTGCGGCTTCGTTCAATTAAATCAGGAGATTCCGTTGCATGTGAGTTTTTATTTAAATTAACTACCAGTACTCATTTAAAAACTCTGTAGCAAAAAAAAATGTGCAATTGCAGTATCGTGAGCCAGTTTTTGGAAATATGGATGGAACTTATCAAGAGAACATAATGCCAGCCGTTGTAGCGCAGTAAGTTGCATGATAATTATTTACCGCAATTTTAATATGAAGCGTTTCCACTTGGAAATATTTGTTTTGTTTCCACTTTCTTTAGAATCTTATTTGAAATTCTGTATGGCATTGCCCCAATGATTCTTATCAAAGGTTAATGCAACTTTATAATTTGTAACATTCAAGCATCAACTTTTGATTTTTCATTATGAAAATATCTGGATACTTTTTATTTGCAATTTGCAGATTTAAAGCAGGGAACATTTGCCCGGTCCAACTTAGCAGGCTTACGATTCTCTGAGTTTATGTTGGGGATATTTGTAACAATGGGTCCAATTTTACTTCTTCAGTCTATTAGCTGTTACGTAGTCCTTCAATACGGCTTTGGTTTTGAAGTCAAAGGCTCATTCATGCTGTTTATATTACTATGTCTTGTGGCCGGACTTTGTGGACAAGGATTTGGTACGTAAAATGCAATGAGAGTTGGGGAAAAGAAAACTTTATAAATAAATAAATGCCTACTAGTAGTAGTCATTCATGCGAACAAATTTTGTCCTTTTCTGCTTAGGCATATTCGTGGGAGTCATTGTGAAGAGTGAATTTACAGTGATCGTGTCAGCAATCATGGTTGTGCCAATCATCATGACTTGTTCAGGTATAAAAACTGACACATTTACAAGTTTTGCAGTATTATCTTAAAAACTGTTTTTCATGTTTACGTTGCAATACTTTACTGCCCTCTTTAGGTACATTATGGCCGTTAGAATCGCATCCTGGATACTTGATGGCTATTTACTACATTTTTCCGTCCGCTCTAATTGTGTCCTCTCTGAGATCCGTAGTGAACAGAGGGGTTGGCATTACTCATGCTCTAGTTTGGCCAGGTTTTGGCCAATTCCCTTGCATGGTCAGTGGTTTTTTGGGTGCTGAGTATATGTGGATTCAAAAGGATGGCTAAATGTTAAAAAAGATTGTGAACGCTTATTATAGGGTAAAAGTACGTTATGTAATTTTTAAACTTAAAAAAAGTGTTTTTTATGCATTAGTAAATTGTTTTATGCATGATTTTGATTTTATCGGGCCAATTTTTTAATAAAAAGCATTGTAAAAATGCATGTACGTGTACATATTTTGTGCAATAATGCGCGCATCACTTTAACCAATTATTTTTTTATGATTCTTTCAGTTCAAAGTTAACTTCTGGTGCAAGGACAATGAACTGACATTTCTTTTATTTTGAATAATATATTTTACATAAAAGGCACAAAGATTTTAGAGATACAAAGCAAATCCAAAAAGATAGTAACTGCTACACCTGACATCATCGTACAGTTAATGTAAATGAGTACATAAAATCTAAAGGATAATCATTTTCACCTGCTTCTTTTATGATTAGAATGCACTTTACTACGAGGCAATAACTTTTATTAATAAGAAATTAAAGGTTATTCTTTTAAATGATAATTGCCTTCATGCTAGTTACAAGTGGAGACAACATAACATCATAATATTCATAAAAAAAGTCACTTCCGGAACATATACAAGTCTAAATTTATTTAGCACATTATAATTTATATTATAATAGTGTTATGTAGTACATGTAGGCGAAAATGAAACGTTCACATAATCCACACTAATAACTCAAAGTGAGATAATTGCACCTACCTACAATAATATTATTGTTATTGTAAATTTTAACAACACACGGCTAGACTACTACTGCTAAAGTTGGTGTTTATATAGAACACAAACCTGCACACTAACTTGAATTTGCATACAAACCATAATATTGCATGTTATCTGATAAGCGTTAAATATCATGCCAACCATACGCACTAAATAGGTATTCACAACAAACCACATAAACCAAGTAAAAGGAAGACCACAATCACAATACACACACATTTAACAGACTCACATGTACAAACAGCTCATTTTTGTGCTCAGTTTTCACAAACAAAAGAAACAGGTACATTTGCGAGCGAGCGAACAAAATGCATACTCAATC